>APFE031493252.1:0-29153 GCA_000404065.3 Pinus taeda | reverse complement strand
CTGGGTCATTGTCTCCTTCTTCGACACACACTCCTTTCCACAACTCATTGAAGATGAGGGTGTGTTTTATCATCCGGGACCATTCAGGATAGTTCTCCTTGCCAGTGAGAACTATTCCTACCATGGAGATGATTGAATGCATTATGCAAGAAAAAATTACTTCTGCTGATAGAAAACAATATATATGTTATACATTCCACTTATCAAATATATATGCTATACCTTCCATATACCATATAACATATCGCCATAAAAAACTTAATGAATTTCAGGTTCATTTTTTATTATTATTCAAAATAATATATTATCACTCCATATAATATATTATTATTCTTACAGACATGAAAATATGTTGGTCACCGCACCAAACTGAACAGATAAACGCACCAAACTGAACTGAGCAGTAATTTAAAAAACTGCGATACCATTCAAATGATTTTAAAACTGCGCATTTGAAATGTTACCATTCAACACTCCATACCATTCAAATGTTACGCTTTTGCTGCGCCAACATTATACTCGTTCAATGAAACAATATTCATGATATGCGCCACCCAATAAGAAGGTATAAGCACTAACAAAACTTTGATACAGAAATAGATAAATGTACATAGGGCGCCATACCATTCAACGCTGGTTCGAATTCCAGAAAGAGAAACAAAATATTCGGGTTACTAAAAAAGGATTCAAGTTCTTCGAACTTAACAACATGTGATTTCTGGGGATAGAACACTGCACAAACCAATTTCAGATTGGATGGCGGATGACATATATAGTATTGTTACCGTGTGGGTCACGGGTTTGAATCATGCACAAACTAATTTCAGACCTTACGAGCTTAGTAACACGTTATGATCCGCATTCGAACTTATTTGAAATGGCATTATTCAAAGCGTATTTGAAATAAACAGGAGCATTCGAATACCATGTCAGGTATTATCATGCTGTCTCAAATACGCAATGTTGATATCTCTCACGCGGTGTTGATATCTCTCCACGCTCACCGCACCAGATGTTAATATGTCTCAGGCGTATTAATCAACAGCAGTATTTTCATTGAAAAAGAAACTATATTCGTATAACAGCGTTCAAAAATATGAAACTGATACCAGGTCAGATACCAGCGTTCAAACAACATTCAATGCCATGTCAGATACCAGCGTTCAATTATTACCATGTGCACCGCCTTAATGCCATGTCCAGCGCAGGTACAAGGACAATGCCCACTTCAGAAATGCATACAATAATACAGTTAAACGCATACCAATTCATTTGGAGCGACAAAGGGACAACGCTTAGTGGATTAGTTGAGAACGACAGAGGACAGTGCTCAGACCAACGTGCAACCCACAGTAGCAAAAATGAAGGGAGTTACAACTTATTTTGGGAGCTGGCTCTGATACCATGTCAGGCCAGGTAGTAACTCTCCAATAGGCAGTAAAACTGATTCATTTTATTTCATTAGGTATGCTATTTTTATATACAAAAGGGTGTGACTTCTCAATTCATCTCCTAATGACTGTTCACATTTCTAATTTAACTATTTACATAAATTCACCCAATCGTGAGGGTTAGGTGTCAACAATTTCTTTTCTAATCCTCCTCTTATGTCGATGTAAATTTTTAACTGCACGCATATTGCTTCATGATACTTCTTTAGAAGCACATGAATCTATCAATTCTTGCATCCCTTCTACAACTTTCTAGTTTCTTAACATCTTCATGCAAGTTTGTAGGAAAGACTTTAAAATCCCTGGATCCACATCCTATGTCGCAAATGATATTATGTCGCAGTTATTCTTTTGCATTGGTTTTGGTTGTGCGCTAGAGGTCGAAGCCCCAACATCGATAAAGCTTCACCTTGTCTCCATAAACACTTATTTTTCCTTCTGAATATCAAAGGAAGGATATTTCTCCGCAGTCTTTCTTACCCATGTGGCATCAACTTCCTTCTTTCCATCTTCTTTATCATTTCTAGTCACAACTCCACCCCTTGTTACAATATTAATGATAGGTTCATTGGTCCTCAGTTCCACAGTCATCATCTGAATGTTCTGTTTTGGCTGTTGATTTTTATTTTCTTGCATTTTTTCCATAAGTACTGGACATTCTTCAATTACATGATCAAATGATTTGCAATACTTACATGTCATAGTAGGATTCTGATAGTCTCTTGCAAAGTGACTTGCCTGGCCACAGTTATAGCAAATAATCTATCCATGACCTCGACCAACTCTGCCACCTTGACCACCACATTGTCCTCTTCCTTCATGTCCATGCGCTCCAACTTGCATTCTATATGTGTCAGCACCACGATCAATTATTGATTCATAAACTCGACAATTATCCTCATCAATTCCTACCGATTTATAGAACTTTCAATATCAATTATTTAGAGTATGCACATATTTTTGTAACAAATAAAATCTTCTGAGCGATGTTCACCTCTAGTTTTACATATCTCGCACCATACGCCAGATCCGATATTCAAAGAATTGGGTGCTCTACTAGTCATATAATTTTTGAAAAGAGGGCATTGTTCTTTAGAATGGCCTTCTGATTTTCACTTTGTACACCACACCTCTTCTCTGACTTCTTTGATTTTCTTCATATCTTATAAATGCAGAATCAAATTTTCCAGTATATTTTGAATTTGCTGCATACCTACATTGGTATCCCATATAGGCCAAGGTTCTAATTTCATCGCTAGTTCTAAAGCTTTAGCTTGAGTTTTTATCTTCTGTTGCATCAAAGGAAATTTGATGTGTGGCAACAACACAACTACAAACCATTCCTTATGCTTCTACAGAGCTATGTCGAAGCTCAAATGATATAATAATACCTTGAATATCTGATTGAATTCCAAAACAGACTCAATAGGCCTCTGTTTGATTTATTTTAACTCTGTGATGCATTGCGACTCAGAATTTGAATTTTTAAATTCTTTTACCAACATTGTTTTAATGTTTGCGAATGATTTGATATGATTTCTTGAATAATTCATATACCACATCAACACTCTGTCTCGAAATGTCGTGATAAGATGCACTTTCTTTATATTTTCATCATGGACCTGCTTTGCTGTCCATAATCCTTCACATAAAAACCATAATTGCTCCAGGTTCTTTGATCGAGTTTCCTTTAAAAGCAGGTAGCTTAATATCATCAGCCATAACTCTTTCAATGAGGAGGGGGAGAGGGGGAGGGGGAGGGGGTGAGGGATTTGTAAGGGGAGTGGGGAAAACCAAAAGCACCTTGATTACTACTCGACTATGGCTTCGACGAACTTTTAGGCTTGAAGGGTGACGACTGTGAAGTTACTTCAGGGTTCTCAGGAGGTTTTCTTCACTTTTAGATTCACTTAAAAGAGGGTTATAGTCAGTTTCTATAAAAGTCTTCGGATCTTGGCCATGATATCTATTTCTAGTGTCTATTATATATATTTTTCCACTTTGCGTTATTCCAGTTTCTTCTTCAGATCTTCTCCAAAACATATGTAACTAATAATCTGAATGCATTCGTAAAAATCCCCTTTCAAACAAAAGCATCTTAATCTAGAGTTTCAGAGATCTCAAGTACTTACCTCATAGTCTTTTGAAAAATTTCCATTCTACTTTGCTATAGGACACAATCGAGTCTACCACGAACTCAGTAATGAATCCTCCCAAGATGCTATCAATCTATAAATCAACAACTCTTGAGATCCTATTGTCGGTGTTCTTGAGTCGCTGTATTAATTCAGGAGTCCACTCCTTAGGTTCGTCTCCTTTAAAACAATATTTTCTCTTAGTCAACCTTGATTTCCACTCGTATAGATCAACATGAAATTAACCAAAGAATATTTCGTATTGATCTTTAGAAATATACTTCTCCGACCACCTTTCAGCTAACAGATGAGGGCATCTATTCTCTTGGTTTGCAAATTCTCGTTCCTTCTGTTCTACCCAATCCTGAATTTATTTCTTCAATGGATGCCACATAAACATATCCCTCAAACAAATCTCGGTCCTGGAAATCAAACCATTTGTTGGCTTAGTTTGGGATGACTCAGGTTCAGATTTTACTGTGCACCAAAAAAACCCTTAATCAATGGTCCTCTCGACAACGATATGCAATCAGATTGCAGTCTCACCTGAAGTGATTATGGGAGGATGCAGAACCAGGTTTCTGCAAACTTGAGGGATGATGTGATGTGGTATTTTTATGTTCTTTTATCCTTATCATACATAAATTACTTCATAACATTGGGTTATCTACTTAACCATGCCATTAACAACCATAAACAATACCGTGCAGAAGTAAAATATAACCAAAATACTGAACATGAAGCAAGAGATACATAATAATCATGCACAAGTTATGTCCATAAAAAATGCACTTCTTATATTAATTCCTTGAAACAACATTCAATTCTTCGACCTACGCAACCAATTGCAGGTGTTTGTGCACTCAGCGACAAACTTTAGGTCTCCGTGCACTCAACTACAAAGCCATTCCTTCAAGACCCAAAACAGATTACAAAGATATTTCCTTATGCTGATATCATATCATTATTACTATCATCACTTCAACTTATATCCTTTCTCATATATATACTAATTATATCAACGTGTACATCAAAATACCATGGTCCTCCTAAAAACAATCAACTATTGCCCAAACCCATTACAAAAAGAAGGGACTTTAACCTCCCCTGAAGCCCATAAAACATTGCGTGGTACATAGCTCCGTGGTACCGTGTACTCTGCTCCCTAAAATGCAGAGTTTTGACCAAAACGTGGGCCAAGTTGGGCTGCGCCCAACATCAGGTGTAGGTACATGTATTGCATGGTGTTGTATATCGCGTGTGGTTGTACGTGTGTGATGCACAATATGTGTATGTGCATATGGTTGAGGAGAAGGCACTAGGTGTTTGTTGGGTGTGGAAACCGATCTAGACTGCATATAGAATAAAAACAAAGGTAGAAGCTAGGATTGCTTAAAGGATAATTATCAACATTTTATTTCATTTTTATTATGCATGTGATCTATGTTTTTGGTTTATGATGGTTACAAGTGATTTATGATTTTGATCTATGATGGTTGAGTTTTGAGTTAACTTGATGTGATGTGTTTATACATGATGATTTGGTTAAAGATGCTAGTTTGAATCGTTGTGACAGGAAGTAAATAGGATTGCAAGTGTACCTTATTGATGAACTACCAATGAGGTATGATTTTAAGTTATTTAAATTTATTTTGAATCTAATGGAAATTATGTGCTTAGTATAGGAAAGCATCAAATGCCCGGCTGGGTGGTTGAAATTGACTGCAAGAAATTGCAACAACAAAAGGAATTTGAAAATGTAATAGTATGCTGGTAAAGTATTTAGGAACAGGGCAATTGTGGGACACTGGTACCCAATAGTGTCCATTAATTTCCATGAGCATGCTATGACCAGTATGATGGTTTGAGGTAGGTATATTCCTTGGTTGTTTAACTTTTCGATGCGAGGAAGCCTTGCCAAGAGATGGATCATCCGGGATAGGGGATGCCATAGAACTTGGAAGGTGAGGGTTGTGTAGTAGAGAAGGGAAGGCCGAGGATATTTGTTTTGGTAGTTAGCATTTCCATATGGAATCAAATGCACATTGGGAGTGAGCCCTGGAACAATGAGATGGTAAATGTTCACTGAGAGGACAATCGGAGCAGGATTGTAGCGATGAACATTGGATGCAGCTTTGACTATGGCAGTGGATTTTGGACTTGCTAGGAAGGAGGCGAATCCTGGTATTACTTTGAGGGATTAGAAAATGTGTATGTGTGTATATGTGGTTATTATAGTAAATATCGTAATGAGCTATGTTATAAAGCTCCATGGGCAGTATATTTTGTTTTTAGCAATCTTCCTAATTATAGGCATCATTGAACACTGAGGATGGTGTTCCCCTAAGGTGGAGGGTTCTGTAACAAACCTGGTTAAAAATCCATGTAAAAAAAATATAAGACCATGGTTGATGGGACATGTATTCCAAGCTGAATGTTGGGAAAGACATCCTAGTGGGTGTTCATTTCAGTTATATGGCTAAAATAAATTGGAAAAGCTTTGGAAAGGTAAAATGGCATTTTGACACATTTATTTATGAAAATAGTGGAAATTAGGAGAAAAGGAAGGTGAAAGGTCACAAGTTGCATATGAGGAGAAAAATGAAGGAAAATAATGGAACTTAATGAAAATAGAGGCCTAATTGATAATAAGGCTTCTAAGGATCAATTAGTAGGATTTTTCTCGAGTTTTTCTTTGGAACAAGAAAGGAAAAGGAGGCAAGAGGAAGGAAGGAGAAAGCATGGAAGAGCATGATCAAACAACTACAACAATATTCTTTGCAAGTACCAATTTTCATGTGCGGTTTCCTTGCTAGATTCAACATGCATGGTATTGCATGTGGTTCTTTTGTTGTTATGGCATGGATTTTTCAAAGTGTGACAATGTTTTCAGCCTAGCCTTGCCATTTTCGGATAGCCTTGATGAGATGGGTTTTCATACTTCGGTTGAGATGGATTTTCAGATGGATTTGAAGCTGAGTGAGTTGGATCTACAAAATGACAAAAACATGGCCTAGTGGTCCCTGAACCAGACTATGGATCACGGTAAAGCCATTGGCCTAGTAACCCTTGAGCCAGATTGTGGGTTGTGGTAAAGCTAGGATTGTGTGCCTCAGTGGGTCCAAGAATCCTTTCCAGTGAATGGCAGGATATACGGTAAATCCAAGAGGTGGATTTCTCTCCTTTGGGCCT
This sequence comes from Pinus taeda, assembly GCA_000404065.3. NCBI lineage: Eukaryota > Viridiplantae > Streptophyta > Pinopsida > Pinales > Pinaceae > Pinus > Pinus taeda. The sequence goes on along the minus strand of APFE031493252.1, from coordinate 22,375 downwards.
GGTAGTCCCAGGATGGGATGTATAGTAAAGCCTGGAGAGTGGGTCTCGGTGTAGGGCCTAGTGATCCCTGGATCTGACTATGGATTACAATAAAGCCTGAGGGACTAGGAGGCACTAAAATTCCTGATGGTGTAGGTGGAGAACTCAGGTCTCATCCATGCTTGTTTGGTTCTTCTTGGTTGGTTATGAGTCCCACATTCATTCTTGGAATATGGCATGGGGGTGATTGGCTAAAGAGATATTTGGCGCATCCAATCTATGGTCGGGTGGAATGTGGTAGTACCATCCCTGATTGGTTCCTACATTCATTAATGGGAAATTCATTCCCTTGAAATCTTATGTGTAAATGTACTAGTTTATATGTGGATTTTATGGTTGATGTATCCTTGATACTTTTGTTTCTATTATGATGGTTATAAGCATGTATGATGACAATGATGATGTATGGCTTTCCTCATGTTTTGATTGGTAAATGAATGAAAAATGTATCTATGACCTAATAGATGAGAATGAAACTAATGATATAAGGGATCAATGCTTCATATAGAATCCCAGATAAGTATGAGACCCCTATGCGTAAATTTGTTGTTTACACCTATAGATTGCATTGATGCCAAGTGTTTAACATAATGTCAGTCCCGGTTGGGGATGGTCAGGCCTAGTCTTGGAGATAGTTTTTGGTTTATTAGTATTGTGATCATGTGCTTAATGGAATCCAAAAGTTACAAAAAGTTTTGGGTAGTGGCCAAAATTCTGGGCTTGAAAAGTGCCTTAAATCCCGCAAAATTTGGTAGAGGTCTGCTGGAAATAGTCCTTGGATGCAGGCTTGTGGGAGCATCCAAATCTTTCTAGACACTCGAATGCCCATAGAATGGGAGTGTCCAAAGGTTTAATAGCTTAAAAACTCAGTGGGACCCAAGAGCATGATACATGTGTGGTTGGGATGGCTCCTATGAGTGTTGTTGTTGATGTGGGACATATGTTTGATGTGTTTCCATCGATTCCACTTGGTTAAGGTCACCTAGGAGGTTGAATCATACCATAGTATCCTCTCATCACATGTTTACCTTGGTTGGTTGGTTACTTGGGTAGATGTGGGAGGAGGGTGTTACATTATGAAAGCTTCAGTCCTCTCCTAGGTGATAAGGATTGCATATTCATGAGCCTTATTGATGATATCTCTCCCTTCTAGACTTGTGCACTGAGTCTTTCTTAAGGTCATCTCCTATGGCTACAAATTTAAAACCTTCAAAGCATAGTGACCTAACTCTTCCTGCTTGTACTAACTCATTGTACTGTGTTTTCAACAATTCTACCTCATATAGTGCATCAATCATTTCTACCGACCCTCTATAAAAGTAAACTATGCCATACATGGTCTCTTCCCTTTCATAATGCAATGAACACTCCTTGGGAAAAGTGACTTGCCTTCTGCTGCTTGCCTTAGTGAATTGCGAAATTTTCTCTTCCAGTGAGACTTCCTGAGCATAGAGCACATTTCTAGTGGAAAGACAACCACTATAGAAGAAAACTAAGCTAGAATAGGGCACATGGGAGACTTTAATGGAAAGTCAATCACCAGAGAAGAAAATTACGCTAGCATAGGGCGCATGGAACATTTATAGTGAACAGTTAGCCACTTGTTAGTATGAAATTTCTTGGAAAGTGTACCAAAAACACTTCACTTGAGTCACTGGCGACAAATGACCCTACCAAAAATTTGTTGCTGCTTATACTTCATATCTGTAATAATAAAACAAGAAAAACTCGTAATAAAAAGATATATGTGATCCAAAATGGAAAACACCAATAGAAATCCAATGTAATAACCCAATATGGAAAGACTTTTAAATGAATTATATTCTTTATTGATAACACTTGGTGAAGGATATCTACAATAGGGTTTGTAAATCCCCCTCCGTGGGATGGGTCCATTGATGTCCTTGATGTTTCAGTGATTGATTCTTTCTCTCAATATGTGAAAAACCCAAAATAGTATGTATAACTCTAGTGGGAGCTCAAATGCAAGAAGACGATAGTGGTGAAGATGATAATGATCATGATGGAGAATGAATAGAAAAACCTCTTATTTATATAAAAGTATTGGATTGATCTCAAAAGTGGGAAATAATAAAATAATATTGACGAAATCAAGATCTAATCATTAGGAATACTTTATTAAATTTTTTGGAGAGAGAAATGATATTCAAAATGGTCAAATATATTTATTTATTAATAATTAATAATTAAAATGATTTATTAATTATTTCGCGCGGATTAAGAATGGTGTGAAATTGAAATAATTATTAAATAGTGATTTAACAATAATTCGAAGAATAGAATTAAGGAATAATAAATAAATAATGATTCATTTAATTTTTCCTAGGTGATTTAGTTTTTTTATTTTTTATTTTTTTGGGGTGTGGTTCACAGACACCTTCGGCCAATGGGTCGTGCTACGTCCACAAGAAAAATCTGGGCTGACGCCCCTCGGTCTACTGCAAGACTTGACCCCAAGAGCTTTCGGGAATTGACCCTGTGACCTCCCATTTGGTGAGGCCCCGACTTGACCGATTGAGCTAACCCTTGGGGCTATTCCTAGGTGATTTAGTTAAATGTGACCAGGAATAATTGTCAAATAATGATTTTAATAATGATTCCTAGAGAAAATTAAAAAATAGTCAATTATCCAATTATTTTGATGGTTTTTTGTTTTTGTTTTTTTAAATCAGAAATAATTTAATAAAATTGGTTTACTAAATTATTTCCCATGGTGAGAGTGATTTTACTGTGGTAAAATTAATCCTACGTGGTGTATTTCGATCCACCTAGTTAGAAATGGCCAGGCGATCATTTTTTGGTGATAATAGTTTCCCTCCCAACATGTGAGTGTTCGGAGAAAATCATAAGACCGGAATATGTTGTAGGTTACAATTCCACGAGACACCAAAGGGGAGTCAGAGAGAGAGAGAGAGATACAACTGAAGCAATGCAAGGAAGGACAAAGGAAGTGAGGGGGCGAGACCTACTAAAATGATATAAGTCTCATTGTATTTTGGAGTACATGATCTCAAATGAGATTGGGGAGGCATACCCATACCCGTTGAGATAACTAAGTACAAAGAATAATTGTGAGCCCAACAATGTGGGAATGAGCTACAAAATACATGATACATGATATGCTGGCATCAATGGGCCAAAAAATAATACAATGAAGCCCATATACATAATGTTCCTCGAAAGACATAGGCCAAGGCTAAATACAATAACATTTGAGTACATGAGACACAATGCCCCTCAAGATGACATGAGGAGGGGGGGAAACAACCAAAGAATCCCCGTTGAATAGGAAAGGGCTTTGAATATTTGAATAGATCATCTAAAGGAGGCATGCATGTTGTGGGCTGTGCAAGCAGCTGAAACCGAACCCATCATATCTGCGGAATTGCATCTGAGGCTGGATCAACATAGTGGACATCCTGGTATGTGAGGGGATACCTGAAGGGCCACCCCCTCATTAGGTCTGGAACATCTCACACACACCCGGGAATCACTGGGACAATCATCTAGATCACTAGACCATCAAGTGTACGATTCTCAATCTTGCAATAATGAGCTGATGTTGAGGACATGAGAAACAACTAATTCAAAGGGAAATGATGATTCCCTTTGTTTTATCCGAGGCAATGAATAATAATGAAGGTTGGAACCAATGTACATCATCCTCTAAATCACAATTCTGGAATAAATGTGTTGAATTCAACAGAAGAGGGCTTGCCAGAGTTAAGGCAATGAGGAATCCTCAATAAAGGCACGAGGGATCATAGTAATGTGACTGATGGACTAACACCAGGGATGATGATGGAAGGAAACAAGATGAGCGGCATACTGACAATTTACCTTGTTAGAGCATAATATGCATGGTTGACTTGGCAGCAACTGACTCGATTCCAGAGTGGATGGTCAATTACTCAGACGGGGGCTTTACAAATACGAAGTAGTGTAGTTGGAGCTCAAATATGAGCATGATGGGATGAATGCGACATAAATATGTATGAAACACTATAGCTAGACTCAAAGGGACTCGAAATAGACTCCATATATGCAAGGGTGACTCATCATTGATGCTTTGAACAAGGGTGACTCGATGATGATGCCACATGGGGGAGGCTCGGAGGGGACCATAAAAAAATGAGTAGATGATGGTTACTCATGACAAAAATTGACATGTGAGTCAACCAATGCACATGTAAAGTGGTACTAGAGTACGAGTGGCTCAAATGAAGGAATTCGATTTTAATAGGTGGCAAAGTGAGACCTCATGGAAAAAATGGCTTCCTTGTGAAGTGTTAAATTACCAAAAACAAAGGGAGAACCATTAGAGAAATTGGTGAGAGCTTTTCGATGGTAGTGACGGTCCATCAAACCGAGCTCTATTTTGGTCACAATGGGTGATGGAAAAACTAAGGTTTTTCCTATAAAATGGCTTCTTACCCCCAAATCCAATTCATTTGCACATTAAGCTATTGGAGAATTTGGAGAGGAGGAGGAGGCCCTAATTTTTTTTGAGATCATAGTAGATAAACCGACCATTGGAATTCAGATATGTGACTTTTAGGTAGGTGGCCTTACTTTTCTAAAGGTGGCCTTAATGCTTCTTGGAAGAATGGTTCCTAGCGAAGAATTAAGGAAGGGAAAATGAGGGAATGAACTACTAGAGGAGGTCTAGAATCATCCCCACCCACTAAGTCAAATATGGGAACTAGGAATCACTACAAGCAACCTCTAACTTGTGAAGCAGTTGAAGTGTATCATGAAAGTATTCGATACCGGGACAATGATGAGAATAATGGCCATAATTATCGCACAAAGAATAAGGGTGATTCATGCATAAGGATTTGTTCTTCTTACTTGACTCAGGTAAGGTGACATGGACCTCAGGAATGTTAGAATTAGGAAAGGTACCAGAGAACACATTATTGATATGAGGGTGTTTAGGACAATTATTGGTGGCAAGCCCAACAACATCACACAAAGCACATGGAGGAGTAAGCCTTGGCGGCTTAGGAGGCACTGGAGTTGGTTGAGGTGCCTTGTCTTTGGTTCCCTCTTTCTGGGCTTTCCCCCCCTCAATAGATGCTTTTGCAACAGGAGTAGGTTCCTGTTGAGGTTGCTAAGGAACTGAAGCAAAGGAAGGGGTAGTAACGATAGGTTGAATAAGGGTTAAAGTAGTGTAAGGTTTGATTTGATCAGGGGGAGTGTTTGCAGGAGGATCAATGAACCAGACTGGGATCCCCAAGATAATGTTAGGTAAAATAAACGTAGCCATGACAGGCGTAGAATAAACTCCAGGGGGAAGGAATAAGAATGATATATGACCAGAAGGGTAATGGCTTGGGGGAACTACTTCGAGATGGTTAAGACCTAGGGGAATGGTTTTGGGTTGGAAAGGAATAGGAGAGATACTAGCAGAAGGAAATGGACCTTGAGGAGTAATACCTAAATGCTGGGTTGAGTTGGGAACATTAGACGAGCTAGGCTAAGAAGGGGTAGGTGGTGGACCATAATAAGCACCAAGCAAGGTTGAATCTTTGTATACTCCATGAGAGACATTGGTAAGGGACGAGACAATATTATTTCCAATCATCGATGATATAGTAGACTGAGGTGAAGTATGATACATATGATCATAGTACGTCAGCTCATCGATAGTGATGATATTTCCATTGTGAGGGAAGCACATCTTCTAGAAAACCACAGATGCAACAACTGACATAGTATAGGTGTAACTATGTCCCAAGAGAATCCTATAATCTAATGGGGCATCAATGACCTCAATGTCAATAGAGATAGTCTTGCTGGAAATAATGATAGGGTAGTTGCGATAAAAGCCAAGAAACTGTGAGGGATGATCATCCCAAGCATGGAGAGTGATGGTGGATGGGGGGATAGGTCAGGTGAACCAAGTTGCTTCCAAACACTAGCTATCATCACATAGGTGGAGGATCCTTCGTATATGATACACCAATAAATAGTAGCATTTCTTATGGATACTGGTATTTGAAATGCAATGGATGAAGGAAGGAGAGGATGTTCTAATTTGTCAATGTCAAAGATGATTATACAATCATGAGAAGGATCTACATCACCCAAAGTAGATAATAGAGCTTTTTGTTGGGATGATCACGTTTGGAAGACTTCCAGCGTTAACATGGTAGTAGGAGATTGCACCAAGTCATCTATTATACTATAGATATGGGTGGCTTTAGCAGAAGCAACGTTTCGATGTAATGGACCTTTGAGGATATTGGGGATAACCTCTGCCTTAGGTAGAGGGATCTGTAAGGTACTATTTGATGACGACAAAGGCTTGGTGGAAATTTGGGGTTGGGACTCAGTCACTGACTTAGTAGGTGGCTTGTCATATTGGCGCGATTGAGTCTGAAGGTTGACTTGTTCGGTGTTGACTTCGTTAGAATTCATCATAAGGATATGATAATAATTGTGACCATATGGTGGGGGTTGGGTCACTACATGACCTTTTGTAGGTTGAGTAAATAGATATCCTTTATGGGGAAAAGGAGTGATAAGCATAGTCGGTTGAGATGAAGCAGGAGGAGGAGGAGGTGGAGATATGGGTTGTTGTCCTCTAGAAGTAGTTGCTTGAGCTTCCCATACTTGATGCATCTAAGGTAAAAGGGGACACTCATGAGTATAATGGCCATATATGCCATAACAAGAACAATATTTGTTCATACAAAGAGCTTGGATATGCTTGGGTTGGCCACCCTATTGTTGGGTTGCAGGATTAGGCTAGTTTTCCTGAGGTGCAATAGGATTTGGACCCTAGTTACCTTGATTACCTTGAGATTGACGGTTATGTTTACCTTTCTCCTTGTTCCATTTCTTGGGTTTGGGGGGATTGGTTATGCTCTATGAAGAAAACACCTGACCTTGTGAAGAGGTTTGCTATTGTGGAAGAGGTGGAGGAGGCATGAGGGGCTGGGGCACTGATGTCGATGGGGCTGGAGCACTAGGCGGTGCATACAAATAGTAAGGAGATGGGGAAACATTAGGATAGACAAGTGGACCAACAACTGGCCTTGGTTTCTGCTAATGTAGATGGGGATATGCAGATGACATGCTAGGACCTGGATAAGAGTTGCCATATGAAATATTTGGGGGAGGATAGGTGTAAGAGAACTGGTCCCCCCCTTAGGTTAACCATAACTCATTGGAGGTGGAGAATATGGTGGAAGTTAAGGGTGTGAAATGTATCTAATGATACCATAAGTGACATGAGATTCCCCCAGTGCATTAGCATTGCCAAGTCAAGGCAGATCGGGAATGATAGTATAAACATACCTTGATTGGGTGTAGATGAGGTCGAATTTCAAAGCTACTTGGAGCACATATTCCTTAGATTGGGGGAAGTGAGAAGCGACATCTTTAGCCATGGGGGCAAAAAGTGATATAAGGAGCCAATCCATATAGACACGGTCTTCGAATTCAAGAGCTTTACATATGCTCCTCCTTTTATTCCATTCTTGAACATGGTCAGATAGGCCAGTGGTAGATGTTTGATGTAAAGAAGTCAATAGTTCAGTACCAGTGTTATAACGAGGAGGTAACTGGAAATAAGCTAGAAATTCTTTGGAAAGAGTCACGAATGTGGAATGAGTGGCCCTAGGTTGATCAAGATACCACTTAATAGCAACTCCAGTAAGAGTGCGTTGGAAAAGGCGAAGATGGATGGAGTCTTTAGTCATAGAATTGGATGAACACCACATATGGAATGAGTGAACATGATTTTTGGGATCTTCTCTAGGATACTTCGAGCATGGGGATATCAGAAGGAAACTCGGTAGGCATAGCTGGCCAATTGGTGTCATGGAGAAGAGGGTTGTTGATGAGATGGCTAAAATCGAGGAGGCTCAAACCAAGCATAAAAGGAAGCAATGGAGTAGGAGTGACCATTAAGCCTTCCTCTCTCCCCAACACATGGTGTATTCCTATTAGATAGTTTGACCCTCTCCCAATCACTGTTGAAGAAAAATACTCCATCCTTTAAGCCTACATCTGAGTCATAACACATGGCATAGTTTTAGTCAGTAAGCCATCAACCCTTGTACACTAGACTCCCTCATTGCACCAAGATTGAGTCTTTCCCTACGTCTTGAGTTCCCGTCACATTTATTGTCCATAGTTATGGCCTCCCTTAGTCATTGTGAAGCTCAATTGCACTATCATTGTTTGGACCTACTTCCTTGAGCCTAATGCATGGCATAATTTCAATCAACAAGCTCATCACACTGTCACTTGCAATTTCCCACTACTTTGGACCTTGACAAGTCCCTCCTCCTAATGCATGTGTATTTCTAGTGAGTAGTGGTGCTCTCCTCAACAATTCTTGAGCTCAACTACGACATCCTCATCAAGCTCTTCCTTCTCAGCCATTTCACAGCGCTATCACAATATATTTCTTCCATGAGCAAGGTAGAGATAGAATAAATGATTTCAAGACTGATTTTTCCTTGTCATGGGTGATATTAATTGGAAGGTTTTCCATCTCAACATAACAACGTGATTCTCAAGGAACATGTTAAGGAGAAGAAGCAAAGAAGCACTTGCAAAGAAGAAGCATAAAGAAGAACCATCATGAAGACATGGAGAGATACTGAACCAAGATAGATTGAAGACATTTCATGATAGATTAGAAGGTCCCGATGATAATCTAAGACCCTTTCGAGGGTGAAGATGAAGTATTGATAAAAAATATCATGAAGAAGTCGAGTACATAGAAAAAAATAAAGAAACTTGGCATTTCCACATCATGAAGTTCCATGTTATTAGTGCCAAGTTATAGCTTGTACAAGTGTCATCACAATTTCATATGTGTCTTGCCACATTATTTATGGATGTAGTTATTGTATTCTCAAAAAATTCCAAAATGTAAAAAAGGTGGAAGTCCAAGAGTCGTGTGTGGAATACGTAAAGTTACATGTGGAAAAAAGAGTCTTATAGAAGTTCAAAGGTCATTTAAGAGTTCAAGTGTCATGACGTATTGATGGTGCTGGATGCTGCCAAAATTTGAGGATCTCCTTGGTGCAGAATTCGAATTAGACTCTACACCACTAGTCTAGGAGTCCCATCCAGTATGTAGGCCCCACTACCAATTAATTGGTTAAGGTTTTCCTCAGGTGAAATTGAGAGTATCAGTTAAAAGAAAATGAATGAAACTTCAACAAATCCAAGTCGATAACCAACGAATATAAAATATAATAGAGCCCATGAATAGAAACAACATAATTACAAAGCATAAACCTCAAGAAAGTAATGTTAGCAAGATATTAAATGATATTTACACACACATAAAAGTATATTACCAATCATGAATAAGTTTGCGATCAATAATCACATAAATAATAAGTAAACACACAATCTAGAATGATATAATGCCAACATCAATAAAACAATTTATTGACATAAGCATAATGAACACATAACATATACCATCAATTGTTTCAAGAAAAGTCTTACAACATAGGGAGACATATGAAAAGATAGCACATCAAGATTCATAGGAACTTCTGATTCATTAAGATGATAATATCCATGGTACCATAATACATGATCTCCATGAAATCCAAAATTGGAAATATACAATTACTCCTTGCATTCACTAGAAGGTCCTAAGTTCTCAAAACCATATATCAGAATAAGACCAAAGCTAAAATTCCTTTGCAATGTGCCATGAGGGTGTATTTATAGAAAATAGGGTGACCTTTGGTCTACCCATGACTCTTGGACTTCCTCATGACTTTTCAAATTCCTACTTTCTCCTACTCTATCCTTTCGTGCTATGCATAACCAAAAAACAAATTGATCCTACTTTAACAACTTGGTAATGGGTAATTATGGAACATCTACATGCAACTGCTCCATGAGGTAGGTACGCCAAATCTTGTATTCAACAGACATTGTGGTCACATTCTGCTGTTCTTCATCATATGTGTGGAGGTAGTCAAGGGCATCTGGTATGAGGGTGCTTTTCTTGACCATAATTTGATTGGATAGAGTTGCCAAATTTGTATACATCCTCACTGGATCCACCACATACCATGTGATGTTCTCCTTCTTGACTTGTAAGTCTCCTACGCTGGAAGTCTGCTTGAGAGGGTTAAGGAATGATTGAATCTCCCGTAGGATTTATTCTTTCTTCCTTACTTATCCAACTTCTCTAATGGAAGGAACCCCAAGAACTTCAATCATAGTCTCCAACCCAATCAGAAAATTTATATAAGAGGGAAGAACCCTGTCAACATCTCTAGCCAGCTTATCCCTTGATTGGATCTTAATGTGTATCTAGAATTTGTCATTCAGGGTGGTTATCCAATCCTTCTTGGGGAGAAATTTCGGTGCCTCTGGATACTTATTAGTCCACTCATGAATGTTGTTGAGAGCTATGATAACTTGTTTTAGCATGAAGGTATTTTGATTCATGTCGGTATGTATGGCTAAGATAGGAGACATGGTGTGATGTAGCTTCGACATCTCCTCATAGATCAATGCCATGACTTATTTCAAGGTCTCAACTTCCTCCTTGATTGATGTTTGCAATTCCTTTGTGTTAAATTGAGTTAGGTGAAGGGCTTTGTTTTCTTCCCTAAGTCTCTTCATGTCCTCTTCAACGTTGGCAATTCTTTGTTGAGATGTGTAAAGTTTTCATTGGATTTCTACAATTATATTACACATTCTCCCTACATTGAACTCAATGGTGGTTACAAAGTAAGTTCCTTCCGAAGCAACCATATCGAGATTTATTGATGTATCCAAGACGATCTCCTTCTTTGTGGTCACAAGCAGAGGTTTTGTAGGGTTCCTGGCATTAATACTTCCTTATTTCCTTCATAATCTTACAATTGACTTAGTCAAAACTAAGTCTCATCAGGTCCAATACCTATTCTTTCACCTCATTGGGAATGCCCAATTCCTTAAGGGTCATGTGTCCTCCGGTGATAGGGTTTAATGGAGGAACATATAATGGAGGAAGTTATACCCACACCTCCAACTTTTTTTGTTGTTGGTGGGGATCTTGCTTAGCCTTCTTGTTTATTTCTTCATATTTCTTCTTCATCTCCTCATCTTCCTTCTTTCTCTTACCTTCTTTGGCTTTCCTGCTGTGTTCCTCTTCTATTTTTCTCTTTTCCTCTTCAATTGTCCTCCTTTATTCCTCTTCCATTCTTTTCTTTTCTTGTTCTTCCTTCTCCTGTTTTCTTTTCAATTCTTCCTCCTGCTTGTGTTTCATCTCAAGTTTGTATTTCTCTAGCATCCTATTTTATTCTTCATCTCGGGACCTTCGTTCCTCTTCTTCCTCAAAATACTTTATTTTCCTCTCCTTTTCCTCTAGTTTCTTTTGAAGGTCCTGAGGCTGATGATTTCCTAATATATGCGATCGCCTTAGCTCTTCTTCCCTTTTCCTCTTTAATTATTGTTTTTTTTTGCCATGGTTGCATTCCTTTCTTCCAGAGTCTCGTTATCTTCATCTTCTTCTTGCTTACTTTGAGGGTCTTTTGATTCTTTGTGTTTGTGAATTTTTAGCTTCCCTCCCATCTTGGGTTGTCCCTTCATTCTCTTGAGTAGCGATGACATGGATTCTAGGCTTATGTTTTCTTGTGATTTCTCATCTTGCTCGTCCTCCTTCTCTTGTTGGTCACTTGGACCTAGTTCTCTAGCCACATTGTACCAATTCTTGAATTTATCCTTGTGATAGTTTTTTCTGTGAGGGAATGACCAACTAAAGTTTCTTTCTTACAGTGTGTTGCTACCACCCCTTTCTTTCATTTCTTCAACTTTTGTTTCTACCTACTTAAATCTCTTGATGGTGTAAGCCCCAATAGTGAAAAGGAAGGAAAGCTAAGGATTTTTCTTACCTTTATTCAGTGTCTTTGAGAACCCTATGGTAATATGGTAACATACTTCCTATATCAATGCTTTGTCTGTGACGAACTTGGGGAGTGCGTGAGCAGGTTTATATGAGCCGAAGGCTCTGATGAATGTGCCCTCCTGGAAGGGAAACCAGTCTGCCACTATGATAATCATCTCTATAGATTTCTTACACATACAAGGTGACTCCTCTCTGAACAAAAACTGGTAAAAAGGGGATATAAATGATTCAGAGGCGAACTCCAACACACTTCTATAACATGGGTACCGAAAGATCTTATAGTGTAGATGCATCGGCTCTGACGCACTCATTTCCTAGTTATAGCTCCAACCATCAAAATGACTCCTTGCACATACAACGTTCAATAGGTATGATGCTATGTAGAATTACGATGGCTGATCTTCCTCCAGATTCTTTGCTTCATATATGTTGGTTTTTAGTGCTGAAGCTGGGATGCTTGCCTAGTTGAATATTGTGCCCCTAGTGGTGACAATGTACATGATAGGAACCCAAATTCTGAGAAATGTATCAATATCGGGTCTCCCATATAATCGATTCATCATTGCAGCTAGGAATTGCTAGACCTTCCTTAGGCCTTTTGTCTTATATACTTGGTCAGCCTTTACCTCAAACTTGAAAGGTCTTTCCACCATGACCTTAGGATTTCGTTAGTTGGTACTGGAAAGTCTGACAAACACTTGGTGTTAAAGGTCTCATCTTTCTTTGACAACCTGTAATAAGTGACAATGTATACAGAATAGATAGCTACAAGCCTCACCTATGTGAATCCTTATCACCCACTAATTTGTGTTAGTGTTCTATAGGATCTAGTCAATAGTCTCTATGCAAGGGAAAATAGGAGGATGCAAGGAACTTTGTGGAGCCGAGACCTCTTGACATTGATGTACACATTGAAGTCTTACTAGTCTTAAGGAATTTCCTTCTTTGTAAACTCGAAATATATGTTGAACCATGATAGCTTGATGGCTTTGTTGATATTGCAGGCAGTGTCCTTGTAGATAGGAGGCAATGGTTCTTGGTAGTTTTCTTGAGCGCTACTCTCTATGCTTTTACGGAAGTCTTGACTACTAGAGGCGCAATATCTCCAAAGAAAGAGGAAATTGAGATGCAATCAATGTCATTGTTTCCTGGTAAATTGAACAAGAAATCCCACGATAAGAGAGATGACATGAATAATGTAGGAAAAAAATAAAATCATGAACAGGGCTTCAGAATATTGGGAAAAATCTTGGGTTGGAGTCCTAGTTAGAGGGAGGTTGTTGGGTCACACATCACAAGAGGTCGAAAGAAATAGGAAAATGAGATCAATGACTTGGTGACTTAGGTTGACTAAGTCATAGAATTGAATAATTCGCAAGTTCGCAGGGTTTCAAGGTTAAGGAGGTCGAGGGAAGGGAGAGGTCACAAGGTCGCAGGTCACGGGGTCACCATTTTCGGCCTATCGTAATTTTTGGCAGTGCGACCTATTCTTGAAGATGGCTTGGTAGGGAAAAGAAGCCTGTAATGCAGCTTATGGGACCTCACTGGATCCAAAAAATTGAATGAATAAGGGTTAAAGGTGAATGGGTGAGATATTGGCTGGATTTATGGAGTAAAGGGGCAGCTAGATGGGGGAAAGTTAGGATGGAGGGTTTCAATGTAGAATGAGTTCAGAGGAGCAAATTAAAACATAACAACCTCCCCATCAGGGAAGGTGTAGGGTCGGTAGGTAGAGGGGGATAAATGGAAGGAAAACATGATTACAGGGGAGAGGAAGGGTCACCTACTTGGAGGAAGTCACACACCCTACTTAGTCGCCCAACCTTCTCTATCGCTCAGATGCTCCAATGAAATGAACAAATGAACCAGGCAGGCAAGTGAATTAAATAGAAAAGTCACACATGTGAGGCCTTTATTAGGTTGCTAGGTCATAGGGGTTGTTGAGGTCATGTAAGGTGTCTTGAAAAATCTTGCAACTTGGTGACCCAACGACCTCTAAGATCGAGGTCAGGAGGTCGCAAAATAAGATGGGTTGCAATTTTCATATCTAGGGTAAAACCACATTGCAACTTGGCGACCTAAGAGTGAGAAGGTCACACAATCGCAAGATAGTGAAGGTCAAAAAAGTTTATGCCTGTTAGTTAACTAAAGTGCGACCTTGCAACTTTCACTTGGTTAAGAAATAGATTTGGAAAAGGAGGTTGTAGGTCGCTATTTCTACCTGAAGGAGAACCAATTTCATGTGACCTTGTGACATTAGGTGAAAGATGAAACCTAAGTCTTACAAAATCAAAATCTTAAGGGGTCCAAGGGGAGCTTTACTTACTACTAGGATGTCGAGGCAGAACTGAGTTAGAGGGGAAAGGTATAAGTTTAGTGTAGGGGTCCCTAAAATTTGAAAAGGCAGAAATTGTGGGGGGGGGTTGTTGTAGTGGTCACAAAAATTGGAGATTCACTAGTAGAATCTCAAGATCTCTACTCGCCCTTGGTTCAGGATGCATCAAATCCTTGTGAGTGCATTGTTCCAAAATCTTATGTCCCATTGGTGTCTCCATTTTACCCTTGTTATTGATTAGAAGTCTGCTACTACTTTGATTTGGGTTTTCAATTACGTAGACAAAGATGCTCCCGATGACTCGAAATAGGGGTCCAAATAGTAATATGAGCTATAAATATTTTCAATATTGTGGTTATAGGTATATGGTGCTTCTCTGCTGCCAGCGATCCTGGTCAGTACCTCAGCGAAGTCACTACCTAGTAATCACAAATGTTGCTCCGCTGCTAGTGAGCCTGGACAATACCTCGGTGGAGTCATTGTGCATAATTATGTGCACATTAAGCCTTTATCAATCCTTTACCCCTTTATTTAATTTCATTTATGTGCTTATTGACACATGTTTATTAGGCCTTTATTTTCCTAGGTAGATGAGGGATCCTGACTTAATTTATTTCAAGAGACGTTGTTTTTGGTTTTTTAGAGACTTTATTGTTTTCCTGAAATATATGTTTCTCATTAAGGTTTTCCTTTCCCCTTTGCGAGTCAATAGAATGAACCGACTCATTCATGCTATATAACCAAATCAAATTAGGGTCTTAGTGTTGAAAGATAGGGTGCTATGGATAATTAGAGTTCCCCACCGAGGTAGATATTCACACCCCACCCTGGTCACGACTTCGAAATAATCAAGTGCGAGCACATAAAATATTACAGTTCAACCATTGGCGTAGAGTCCACCCCAACCTAGAGGTTTCTGACTTGGGTGACGTTGTGAAATTCCTTATTTAGGGTTGGATATTATTTAGTGAACTAAAATACGATGATTGAAAAAACCAAAAAGAAGATAAGGCTAAGTGAAAAAGCAAAGAATGGGGGTTAGAGCTTAAGAAAAAGTGTAGAAGACAAAATAAAATAGAAACTATGGTACAGGGATGGGGAAGAAGCTATGAGAGCTACTAGGTGAAATAAAGATTAATGTCATGGGAATTCATGGGGAGGGGCTTGACCCTCCCTTCTAAGGTCTGCAACCTGTATGTATGTTGGCCAATTTTCTCCTTAACCTGAAAGGGTCCAATCCACAAGGCCTGAAATTTTGTGTGCTTGCCTTTATCCTCATGGGCTTTATCCCATTTGAGGACCAAGTCACCTATGTTAAATTTTTTTATTCCTTGCATATCTCCTACTGAACCACCTCTTGATTCGGCTTTGGTTCAAGAAAAACATCTCCCTGACTTTTTGTCTTTCTTCCTCCAGTTTGAGAAGGGTGTCAATTTGGCTTTGCATGGTAGGGAAAGGTGTGCCCTGTGACTCTTGCGACAACTGGAGAGTGGGTAGTTAAAAGTTTGGAGTTAAGATGCTTCTTTCCTGTAGACTAGGAATTAAGGGGAGCTTCTAAAAGATGGTTTTGGGGTGACAATGTCAACCCACAGGGCATTGGTTAAGGCATTGTGCTAGTTTCTTTGGTGTGACAACACAATTTTCTTGATAATGAGGATTAAGTTCTTAATGGTGGACTCTACTAAACCATTGCCTTGGGGATAATAATTAGCTAAGTGTTTCAAACAAATACCATTTTCCAAAGAAAAATCATATAACCTCAAAGATGAGAAATAAGTAGCATTATAAAAAATGAGGGCAGTTGGAAGCTTAATCTGGTCATGATGTGTTGATTAATAAAATATATTACCTCTTGACCATTGATTTGTTGTAATAGGATGGCTTCCACCCACCATGTGAAATAGTATGTGGTTGTGAGAATGTACCTATGCTGCTTTGATGAGTGTGACACAATAGCCCCAATGATATCCAACATCCACTGCTGGAATGGTTCTTCCGCTACGATAGATTGGCGACTGACCAAGATTCTCTTCCAGCACACTTTTGGCAAATTGAGCATTTTCAAGCTTATGCATGGGCATCCTTGAAAAGGGTGGGCCAGTAGAAACCAAATCTCATGATTTTATGGGCTATGGTATCACCAACGTAATGGCCCCCTTTCGGTCCAACATGTAGCTCCTTTAACACCCGCTGGGATTTGTTAGGTTCCAAGCACTTGAGCAATATGCCATTGGGGTGTTTACGAAATATATTTCCTTGTATTAACTGATAGGATGTAGCTCTAAGCCTCACAACCCTTTTCTGTTTCACAAACAAGGTAGGAGGTAGGGCCCCTTATCCTAAATATTGCTTCATATTGGTATACCAGGATGAAGAATTGTGTGCAGTCGTGAGGACATTTTGGTGCATCTTGATCTTGCAGTCCCAACCTTATAATTCTTCATTTTACTGGTCTAGGCTTTAGCGACCAGTTTACATAACCCATGCCCTTTGACTATGTGAGAAAACTTGAACTCCAAGTCATATTCCTAGAGGCAAGGAATCCAGTTAGATCTCCATTCACCTAACTCCTATTGGATGAACAATGACCTAACCATAGGATGAGGAACAAACACGATCACATGGTTCTTTAGGATGTAGGGTCAAAAATGTTTAACTGCTTTGTAGACTGTGTATGCATGTTTATCCATGTATGGGTAGTTGAGCTCTGAACCTTGTAGTTTGGTGCTCATGAAGGATATGGGTCGCTCATCACCGTTATCATCCTTCTGAGTCAAAAAAAAACCTAGGGATGAATTTGAAGCGAAACTATACAAAATGAAACCTTTATTGAAGTCTGGGATGTACAGAGAAGGGGCTTCTATGATTTCTTTCTTGATATGGTCAAATGCTTCCTTCTCTTGGTTCCATTTAAATACCACATCCTTATTTATCATATTTTTCAAGGGCTTAACAATTTGGGAAAAATTAGAAATAAACTTGCAGAGGAATTTGATTTTACCTAGGAAAGATTGCATACCTTTGTTGCTGTCAGGGAGCAGGATTTGTGCGATAGCTTTCACACATTCGGGGTCGACAGTGATTCCACTTTTGGTTATGATATGCCCAAGGAGGCTGCCTTTTGATACCGTGAATATGATTTTTTTGGGATTTAGTGAGATCCCATACTTTGGGTAACACTCAAATATCTGCTTCAGATGATGGAGATGATCCAATCTCAATTTCTAAAACATTGTGACATCATCCAAATACACTACCATGCTTTGATCAATAAGTCCTCTGAAATCGATGTCTATCTCCCTCTGAAATGTGGCTCTGAAATTGATAAGGCCAAAGGGCATGTTCCAAAATGAAAATGTACCCCACTTCGTTCTATTTTTTTTCTTCAAATGATCTGGTTTGACAAACAACACCTGGTTGTACCCAGAGAAATCGTCAAGAAAGGAGAAAATTTCAGAACTAGATACCATCTGAAGAATTTGCTCCATATAAGGGACCAGATAATTATCTTTATTTGAATCCCAATTTAGATTTTGAAAGTCATCGCATAACTGAAGCTCACCAGATTTATTCCGTACGCCAACCAAATTTGGTACCCAAGTGGAATACTAGAGTTTGAAAATGATGATTGCATCCAATAGATTCTTCAGCTCCTTTTGAATAAGGGGTTCCAACATGGGGTGTGTTACACAGTAATTTGTCACTGTTGGTCACCGTCCTTGTTACCCCTGTTTTCGTATATTGGAGGACACATTTCGGGACCTGTGAGCAGTGACATAACCTAAAAACATTTGCATTATGTTCCCCTTAGTATGTACTTCATGTTCCCTGAAGACACCTTTTGCAAATTATCCCTGAAAAGTGCTCTTTTTCCATTGGCGCAGGTACACAGTGTCTTACCCGCGCCAATGACTCAGATCCTCAAAAGGGGGCGCGCCCATTGGCACCCTGTCCTAGAGCAACACCCGCGCCAACTAAGTTTAGTAATGATTTTTGGCCAACGCACACCCATATGTTTTTTCCTCTCTTATCATTAAGTTCTTTGAGGGGAAAATCCACAAGATAGAGGTCGAGAGTCATTGTTTATCCATGACAACTATCCTCAATAGCTTTTCAGGATAATGCCAATCCACAATGGGCGTCCTGGTACATTGTATTTTCCTCCCTTCTTCATCTATAAATGCCTGTCCTCATGCATTAAACAAGTTAGTTTTTGTGAGTGCTGAAGTAATGCTAGAGTGATAGTAAGAATTTTGGAGCATAGGGAGGTTATGCTGCCGGAACCCTGAGAGAGAGAAGGTCTTGTGCAAGGCATATTTAGCTGCTCGCCCAGCCAGAGAATAGGTTCAACGTTAGAACCTTGGTTGTATCTTTATCTGCTTTTATTCATTAATGGACGACTTTCATTATGGTTCCACTCCTATTTTCTTCATAATGATGATTGAGTTATATCTTTTCTGACTGATATATAGTTGCATCTATTGGATTTTATGCTTGTATTTGTGTCGTGCTTTGCATGTGCAGGTGTCCGTTCACGAGGATCGTGGGGATTGTGACCAGCCGAAGCAAAGGGATGGGAGCGACGATTCTTCTACAAGTATTAGCGTTGGAATCCAGGTAGGCCATCATCATCGATCTTTGATTCGCAATTAGGAACCTGCATGTTAGCGTTGTGTGATTGTTGCTAGACCCCATTTGGGCTAGTGGGATCGCCTCTGTCCGCAGAGGGGATTTACCTGTTCAACAGGGTTTACTTCCATTAGTTTCTTTTGGAACGGTTTGACCCCTTCCTTTAAAGGTATAACGTGTTGAATGATCTAAGTATAATACGTTTTCAGGTCATCATATGTCCAGGAAAACAAATCTTGATATTTCATGAAGAAGATGATGAATGATTTCCGCTCATTCGACGAACATCTGACACCTAGATTGATTAACTTGTGGTCATCTTTGGTTTTAAGATTTATTTTCTTATGCGAGAGTGTGGAACTTTGAGTCTTGGTATTTGGGGGGCTTCGAAAATGGTTCTGCAAATCGAATAATTTTTCAAGCGTAACAACACCTTTGGGCATGGGGTTACCCTTACACTCATCAGATTCTTCTTGTAAGACTTTTATGTTCTCTTCCTCATCTATCGCCGCATGCTTGAACACATCCATGTTAGCCATAAAATTGAGTATCTATTGATCATCATTGAAAATGCACAAATTAGTTACGTTATCTAGGAAAACAACTTTATAAAAATCTCAATAGAAAAACCATCTCTCAAAGGTGTAAATCTATATCTAGCATTAGGTAAAGTGTTAGCGGCGAAATTATTGATCCTAGGAAAAAAATTAATACTAGAAGCTTTAAAAGAAGATATTAAGTGCCATACCACCCGTTGATAATTTTTTAGATGTGGTGATAAACAATGAATAGTATTTCGTACCTGCCTCATGATGATTTCAGAATCACCAATCACCTTCAAACATTCAACTTTTAGGTCAATATATTTTTTGAGCCCAAGGATTAGCACCTGATACTTTGCGGTGTTGTTAATGCACTAAAATTCTAACCTACAAGAAATAAAAAAATTGTTTTTTGGGGGATCCATCAGGATACAACCGACACCGGCTCCATCCTAATTCTTAGACCCATCGTAATATAAAGTACAAATTTTGTTTCTAGTTACATCTATGTTGAAAGTATTTACATATATAGTACATGGTTCATTAAGATCAGCTGGGAGGCAAGGAAGGATTTCCATCTGTGTGTCAGTTGGGATAGGCGACGAAAAAACTTCGTAGCACCCAATATTCGTCTCTAAAAAGAACATTCCCAACTCTTCCTGAGCAAAACTAATTACCTCGTTTAAGGCCTCTAGATCAGTGACCATATGCTTCGTATAGGGATTGTTGTTGACCCTTATCTGGTTTGTCTTACCTTTAAAAGGTAGCCATAAGTGGGACTAGTTAGCTGCAAAGTATCCTAGGAGCTTGCTCGACCAGTCTCTATTAAGAAACAATCTGTACATTTCTAGAATGTTAACAACCACTATGTCAATGCATTGATGCACCCTAGAAATAGAAGCTATCCTAATTATCACATTATTTAATTATCCCACCGAAGGACTTGGGATCTATGCAATTGAATGATTTTGGCATCCGTATTCTCAGTTTGGATGTTAAAATTTTTACAAACTGATAAAGGTATTATATTGGTTGATGCACCATAATCAACAAGATAGTTGTGTATGTTTTAGTTGAAGATCTCAAACTTTAGAAGGAACAGGGGGGTTGAGCTTTGCATTCACAACATTAACAATGGATTGGAGGTTAATCGAGGTATAAGATTGGCTTGGTGAGATAACTTTCGAGGATGACGTAGACTTGTTGGTGGAGGATGAGGTAGTGAAGGATTTAATAATTAATTCATGCTGGCTGACTATCTTGGAAAGATAATACAACGAAATGTTGGCCCGCATCTTCTTCATATCTTCTATGATTTTTTACCCTAGGTTTGATGTTGCAATGCCTTCTATGGATGCTTGTGGGATGGAAGGGGATTACACAGACTTAGCCGAGGTTTCGGGAATCGAGTATTTTCCCTTACCAGTTGTTGAATCTTTTGGAGTTTGGTTAGATGAATTCTTTGGAGTTGAGTCTAACGGTTGATTCGAGTTGTTCAGTGGAAGAATTCTCCTAAAAAATGCCTTCTTATTCTCCTCTAGTGTGGGATCTGGTACCAACCCATTACTCCTTAGGTTATAGGTCTTTGATGGCTTAGGGGGAGAGGTGTATCTTATGTTGGATTCTTGGATGGATTGGACTTCTCCTTGGTGGATGACCTCAAAAGATAGAACAATGGAACTAATAAACTCATTAGGGGGAGTGACTTCTTCCTCAAGGTCGTTAGATTTTTCCTCATCATCTCCAATGGCTTGATCCTCAAGTACCTTGGTAACCACTGCAGTCATGTTGTGTATCCATTGCGGGCACATTTTTTTTTCTTAATGGGCTACTTGGTGAAAGGTGTAGTAATTTTCCATACCTAGCTCCTCTACGTTGAAATTCACATTGGATATTAAGATGAATTCATGGGGGGATTGGTGTTCCTTCTAAAGAAAGGTTTAGATTTATTGCCTGATGAGCTCTCGCTAGCTTTTCTCTTCAATTTAGAGACTTCATTGGTTAATTTCTTCAAGTATTTGACTAAACCCTCAAAATCGAAAGAGTCCTTATCCATATCACTAGTATTGTTAGTTAAGGCTTGGGATTTCTTTCTTTTCGACTTAGATTCTTCTTGGGGTTCATGCTCAAGTGCTCCTATGGATAACAAATCCCTCTCTACGGTGAGAACTTCTGCAAAGTTTTCAACTAAAGTAGCTTGAGCCTATTGCTTGACAAACACAACGATATGGCATGGTAGTGCCTTGGTATAATAATCAATAGAGATAGAATCATCAAGAGCCACATCTACTGGGAATTTATTTGAAATGGTAGTGAATTGCTAATTATATTTGACATTCTCCTTCTTGTGGTAATTTAAAGTGCTTAATTCGGTAAGGAGCATGAATGGTGTCTTATCTTCAGAGAAATTCTTGAAAAATGTCTTTCGGAACTCATCCCAATTTCGTATGGAAGTGACCGGAAAGGAGTGATACCATGTAGTGGCTTTATTCTCGAGGGTGTATGAAAAACCTTGCAAGAAACATCATCATACTAGACCCTCATCATTTTCAGGGGTAAGTAAAAATTATTGATATAATCTTCAATTGCGGTTCCCTTTTAAGGGTTAAACTTCAGGAGATGTTTCTTAGGGTGACAAGGCATGTCATGAAGAGGACTTTAGATGCTTAAAGGGGACTGGGCAATCAAGGCTAAAGGTTGTCAAAGATTAGTTCTTGGTGGTGGTATAAATATAACATGGTTGGCGTTGCCTTCGTTATCACTTTCATTGACCGACCTAGATCCTTCACTAGTGTGAGCGGGTTCTCTACCATTACCTCGAGGTACCCTCAGATGTCCTAAATCCCCAAAGTTCTTGATGTTTATGAAATTTTCCCAGTTCCTCGGGAACCTGAGTTTTCTCTCATTGCGCAGGGGGGGGGG
>APFE031493246.1:739410-780986 GCA_000404065.3 Pinus taeda | reverse complement strand
GCACCGTCGCTTCCAAGTTTGTACGAACTACCGGGTTGATAAAATGAGAGACAGGAAGCCCCAGGAGTTGTAGCATTATTGCTACAATACTGGAGCTCACCAATCATATTTCCACGTTTTGTGCAGGAGATGAAGATGAACTAGGTGTTGAGGGATAAGAATATGAAATAGATGCCATTTATGATGAGAATGAATTTGATGAATATTGGAAGCAATTTACTAATTTTATGCGGGCAAAATTACATAAGAAATATGACTTGAGATCAAGGAAAATATCTAGAATTCAAGAAAATGAAGGTGAGTAGCGAGTTCCTTCTCCCCTACAAAAGGAAACTCCATAAGAACCACAACTTGCAAAACAATTAAATAAAGGAAAGCAACAATAAAATACAAATAACAAAACTCAGATACTTCAAGGTGAGTCTTGTCAAGATAACATTGATAAAATTCCTTTAGAAAATATTGTTTCCATTCCACAAGAGATTTCAGTGATGAAGAGAAATGGAGATGAAACTAAAAATAATACCAAACAGGTCCATCTATTTAGTCTCACTAAAGAGGTAGAAAAAATCAGAATTCAAGTGCCCCTCACAGAGTTGGTCAAAACACCAGTTTATCAAAGAGAGATTGTTGAGTTTATCAACCTGTCTCAGAATGTGAATATGAATGATATTGTAAATCTACAAGAAGATAAACTAGTAGTGGTTTTTGGTCAACATGTGGAGGAGGTAGATTCTTCAACACCTCCTTTCTACATTTCTTTATTGATTCATGATTTCCTCTTGCATAATTGTATGTTTGATTCAAGAGATTCATACAACCTTATGCCACTATCAGTAATGAAACAATTAAACCTACAAGTTACTAAACCTTATAGATACCTGTATTCTTTTGATTCAAATAAAGTCAAGTGTCTCGGGGTCATTAAAGATATGGTGGTGTCATTAGCCTAGATCCCGGCTAGAATCTTGGTAATGGATGTAGTTGTAGTAGATATCCCTACTAGGTTTGGAATGTTGCTATCTAGGTCATGGGGGGCTAAATTGGGGGGAGTTCTAAATTGGATTTTACTTATGCTATCATACCAATTTTTGGTGGAGAAGAGAGAAGGTTGTACAGACAAACAAGATTTGTTAAATCAATCACAAAGAATCGAGCAAGTAATTCACCTGTGTACAACTAAGAAAAAGATGACTTTTCTTTTTTCATGCTGCATGACAATGCAGAGTTGGCTGAAGATAATCAGAGGCAACTTACTTCAGCCTGTGTAAATACAGAGCTACAAACAGAAGGGGTGTGGAAATGCTTCTTTGATGGAGCCTATTCTAAAGAAGGAACAAGTTTTGGTTTCCTTTTAATTACACATGGAGGTAATATGATCCCGTTTTCTTTTAAATTGGAGTTTGAAGAAACTAATAATGTGGCTAAATATGAATCCTTGATCATTGTTGTTCAAACAACAAAACAAATGGGAGTCCAGTCTATTCTATTTTTGGAGATTCAGAGTTGATTATAAAGCAAATAAAAAATCATTGTCAAACAAAACACCCTAGACTTAGGGCACACAGAAATGAAGTGTGGGATTTAGTTGAGAATTTCTTTGAGGCTTTCAACTTACATTTCATTCCAAGAGATGGGAATAGGTTAGTAGACTCATTAGCTGTGGCTGCCAGTACCGTTAGGCCTACTATAAATCCAAGGCTGAGATATGAGGTTGAAATGAGGCACAACCCTTCTGTTCAAGATAACATAAAACACTGGAAGGATTTTGAGGATGATCAACAGATTAAGGAATTCATGACTATGATTGAAGATTTTCAAGGCACCAAAATTGATGAAGATGAGGATGAAATGACAGAAGGTGCAGAAGTAGGTGATTTTAAAATTTTCATAGTTAATCAGAAAATTATTCAATTGAAAGATAATATTCTACCAAGCAGACTTTTCCCTCTTGAAAGATAATGTTCTACCAAGAGGATTTGTTCCTTTTGAAAGACGTTTTAACTCTAATGATGTAGCTGTTAGTTTAGAGAAAGCTTCACAAGATGAGCAAATTCAAGATCATAATATTGGAACCTAGAAGGAGCCCAAGTTAGTCAAATTGTTTAAAGGAGTTCCATTCAATTATAAGGAGAGATATATTGAGATTTTCAAGAAGTACGCTGATTTTTTTTCTTTGTCCTTTGAGGATATCAAGACATATGATGTAAGCATTATTCAACACAAGATTCCCTTGAAGGAAGGGATGAAACCATTTAAGTAGAAACTCAGGTAGATTAATCCTTTGCTTTTACCAATGATTGAGAAAGAAGTTAACAAACTTCTTGATGCCAAGATAATAGTTCCACTCCGATACTCTGACTGGGTGGCCAATTTAGTACCTGTAAGGAAGAAAAATGGAGAAATAAGGTTATGTGTGGAATTTTAGAAACCTGAATAGGGCTTCCTTAAAAGATAACTATCTATTAACTAAAATGGATCATGTGTTGTAGAAGGTAACTAAATCATTCAGAATGTCAATGTTGGATGGGTTCTCTGGGTATAGCCAGGTGGCTATTGATAAAGAGGATCAGAAAAAGATTGCCTTCACAACTCCTTGGGGAACCTTCATGTATGCTCGAATGCCTTTTGAGTTGATGAATGCAGGTGCAACATTTCAGAGGGCTATGGACATTTCATTTGTGGGTGATAAACTTGTAGTGATATACTTGGATGATGTCACTATTTTTTCTAATTCAGATGAGGAGCATGTGAACCATCTTAGAAAGACTTTTGAGAAATGTAGAAAATTTGGGCTTTCTTTGAATCCTAAGAAGTCTATTTTTGCTCTAGAACAAGGCAAACTATTGGGGCACATTGTTTCTAGAGATGGAGTCAAGCTAGATCTAGCAAGGGTGCAAGCTGTGCAAAAAATACCCCTGCCCAGAAGTAAGAAAGACATTCAGTTTTTTTTTGGAAAAACAATTTATTTGAGGTTTATGTCCAATTATGCTGAAATTGTAAAAGAGATTACCAATATCTTGAAGAAGGAAAATGAAGTACATTGGACCAAGGAAGCCAAAGAGTCATTCTCTAGGATCAAAGAAGCATTACAACCATCTCCCACTCTAATTAGCCCTGATTACCAAAAGCCCTATCAAATTTTTTTCATTTGCATCACTTAATTCAATAGTTGTTGTTTTGTTACAGAAAAATGATGAAGGAAAAGAGCAGCCAATTGCTTTCTTTAGCAAGATTCTCAGAGATGCTGAACTCAAATACAATATCCTTGAAAAATAGGTATATGCTTTGGTAAAATCCCTAAAGGCATTCAGGATTATGTGTTGCAGTCACAGATCATTGCTTATGTGCCAAATGGTGTAGTAAAGGATGTCTTAGTCCAGAGTGATGTGGAAGGCAAAAGAGGAAAATGGATAGCTAAGATCCAAGAGTATGACCTGGACATAAAGCTCACAAAGCTAGTGAAAGGGAAGGGATTGGCAAAGATGTTGACAGAGTCAGATTTTTAGGCATTGGGAATCAACTTGCTAACACCTGTAAAGGAGGAAATAATTGAAGAAGGTGAAGAAAAATCAAACCCAGGTATGAAGATCCGATATAAATTTTTATGTTCAGAATGGTACAAGCACATAGTTCATTATTTATGTGTTCTCTCTTGTCCCCACTCAATGGATAGAACAAGATATAGAGCATTAAAAATCAAGGCACACCCATATGTGATTGTGGAGGGCAGATTGTATTGGAAGGATCATGTGGGAATTTTATTATGTTTGACAAAAGATGAATCTACAGAGACAATTAAAGATTATCATGAGAATTTATGTGATGGTTACAGTTGGAAAGCTATTGCACACAAAGTCCTCTAGTCAGGATTTTATTGGCCCACCTCGTTTGGTGATATATATAAGTTTGTTAGAAGCTATCAAAAGTGTCAACTTTTTGCCAAGAAAAATAGGTTAGCCCCCTTTCCATTAATCCCTGTATTCATAGAAGAACCATTCAGACAATGGGGGCTAGACTTTGTTGCAGAAATTAACCCACCTTCAAGTGGACAACGCAAGTGGATTCATACAGCTACTAATTATTTCATGAAGTGGATAGAGTCTATACATACTAAAAAGGAAAATGACCAGGTGGTGATGAAATTTTTAGAAGAAAACATTTTCAGCAGATTTGGGTGCCCTGTCAAAATGATAACTGAAAATGCTCAGGTGTACAGTTCAATTAAGTTTGTTGCTTTTTGTCAAAATTATAATGTCATTTTATCTCATTCAGCAGCTTATCATCCTCAAGGAAATAAGTTGACTGAATCCACTAACAAAACATTGATGAAAATTCTTAAGAAAATATTGCAAAGAATTAGAAAGACTAGGATTCGAAGATAAAGTTTTCCCTTTGGGTTGTCTGAGTGACTACAAAAAGGTCTACAGGTAAAATCACCTTTCGAGTTAGTGTATGGAACTCAAGCTCTTTTTCCTAGTTAGCTTGTGAAACCTATGATTGAAATGATTCAGGAGGCAAAAGAAGAACCCAATGCTCTGATAAGAAGGATGCATAAGGCAGTGGATTTGAGTGAGAGCAGAGATAAGGTGAGAGATAATTTGATTAAGTATCAATAGAAAATGAAGGGCATTTTTGACAGAAAATCCAAAGAAATTTATTTTAAAACTGGAGACCTGGTCTTAAGGTGGGATACTAGAAGAGAAGATAATGACAAACATGGGAAGTTTGATCCTCTCTGGTATGGCCCATTAAGGATTATAGAAGCAAGGGAAAATAATACATTCTTCCTAGAGAATATTGGTGGTGAAACTTTACAGCTACCTGTCAATGGGAAATACCTCAAACATTATTTCCAATTCTGAACCACAAGAATCCTATCATTGTAGATACCGAAGTGAATTCATTGTACAATTTCCACAGAATTAAAATTGGCAAAACAATATATGACTCCATGCCCGAGGTGAAGGCACTGATCTACAATTCTTAGTGCTTCTATGGAAAAACCACTATCCCTAGGTGGAGCCAAATGTTGTAGCATTCATCGTCATTTAAATTTCATTTTTAATATTATCACAAAAAATAAAAATAAAAAATAAAATATTTTGTTTTAAAAAATCAAAAGAGAATGTGAAAGTCTGAAAGCAGTGATTTATTTTATATTATTGATGGCATTCAAATTCGATGTAAGGGGGGGCCTCGACCCATATATTAAAGTTCGAGCAGTATCACAAGATGTAAGTAAGCATGGGCTTGAGAAGTGGATAAAGTGCTCTACGGGGGAACAACGAGCATGAGTTATAACTCAGGCTCAACCCTTGCAGTTGACCATAATGTCAAGGTGTTTGACTGAGATCTACGGCCTGAGATTTCTGTGAGAGTTCAAGCCCGATAAACCTCCCGTACTCTCCATACCCCCACAGCTGGTCACCCCCATCGCTTCACTCCATCTCATCTCCTCCATGTCATCTGCCACCCTCATTTATTACCATCCACCTCATCCACTGTACCCTGTCACTTTATCTACCACTCCATTAATTAGTTACATTAATTACATTTTTTTTTCCCTCCGTTGGATTATCATATGTATAAAAGACAAGCAAAACCCCGTTGCATTAGCTTTTTGTTTTAGTACTAAGTAGCCTTGCATCCAATTCAGTAGTTTGAGTCAGCAACCATCCCGACAACTGTCATCAACAACTGTCACTAGAAACTATCACCTATAGTCACCATGGCTAAACAAGTAAGTTCCTCATTAGTTATCAATATCCCATTAATGGATGTTGAACGAGATATTTCTGATACCCTCTATACAATTAAACATCTTTCACTGCATCAAGAGGTTTTTCTGAACCATAAAAAGTCTTTCGTATTCATGGCAATGGTTAGGTCAGGTGTTTTAGTTTCTTTTATCCCCAGAAATCATTTATTCCCTGAATTTATTCAATGGCTAGCCTCAGCAATGTACCCCAAGAAAAGTTTTGTAATGAATTAGTCAGGGGAGAGTGTCTTTCAAGTAACCTCACAATTAATACACCAAGCTTTGAATTACCCCGTGTCTGGAACTTACACTACCTTTACTGGAGAATCTCTGATTACTTATTATGATAACATGTCTCCTCAAGAGCTTTCTCATGTCACCTCTTTCCTGGCCCCTAAATATGCTCAATTATCCCTAGATGGCAATCTCTTCTATTTAGAAATATTTTCTGTTGACATAAGACCTGTTTTGCAAGTAATTGCCAAGATACTAGGAAAAGAAGACTCCAAGCAAGTGGATAAAGTTTTGCTGGAATTTTTCTCCTTAATGATGAAGCCAGAGATAGTCCTAGACGTTCCAACATTCTGGGTAGATGCTATAAATACCCAATTTATGACTTTTCCTCTCACTAGTTCCTTCAAATTTCCTTCAGTCATTACTTATTTATTTTTGTACCAGAATGTTGAACATTTTTATGATTTAGGGCTAAATGTTGTTGATATCAATAAAAAGAAGCATTTTCAAAGTTTAACATCCTGTTTGATAAAAGAGTTAGGGCTAGACTTCCTTCTTGCTAGGATCTACAGGGAAGCTTGCTGCCATGGAAAACATATGAGACTTTTCTGGTTGACGCAAAAAGAAAAGTTGATAACACTCATGAAAAGACAACAGTAATAAAAGGAGCCACGATTGTGAACTACCTAAACAAAGATTTTATGATTCTCTGGCTGGTGAAGACTATTTACAGACAAGCCTACTTATGGTAGGATTAGAATTTGCAGAATAGAACTTGACAAGTTAGAGGAAGCACCAAAGTCAAATGTACCATTATGGAGAAAGTGCACGGAACGAATGATAGAGTAGACCAAATATGCATCAGCAGGACCACCTACTCAAGCCACAAGTTCAAAGAACAAGAAAACATCACCAATCATACTCTAATTTCTATTACTTATTGTTATCTTATTTTCTTGAGAAGAATGAGATGTCTTTTACCCTCTAATGTAATATTCTGTAATGACTTTTACTTTAGACAGTTAGAAGGTAGTTAAGCAGTTTGACAATTTTGGTAGTTATCAACTATCCCATGATGTATAAAAAGAGGTAAAATTGTAGAAAACGGGGTCTGCATTTTGAAGAACCTGGGGAATATGCTATTGTATTCTTGATAAATGATGATTAATGTAAGAATCAGGCATTTTCCACACAATGTTGGGTATGATTTTGTAATTTCTCTATTATTTGTCATCATGTTTCTTCTTTTCTTTAAGTATGGTAATGAGGTTGCAGGTCTTTGTTTACTTATGTGAATGAAGTTAAAATTCCTTAAAAGAGTGCTCCTATATTTAAAGTTTCTACTTCTATTATTCTTCTAAGTTATAGATAATAGTTTATGTGAAAAACAACATATTATCTCTAACTTCTCAAGCCATTATTCACACAACATTTATATCTAGCATCACATGGCATTATGATATTTTCATGTCAGCTAATTATTAAGGACTAAAAGTTAGGTCCTTCATGCCCTTCATATCAAGATACATTATACAAATAAGTGACATGCATAAATAAAATTAATGTCTTAAGCACAATTTCTACACGGTCAGGAAATTGGTTTCTTAAGGGACAACATAACCATTGACACAAGCACACTTACACTCACCAGGCACGTGAACCTCACTTCTCAAAGAAAAAGTGGACCACTCTCCTGTGCTGACAAGAAAGAGTTGAGGAAAATCCTTAAGATAATGGAAACTGGGCCATCATACCAGATGGGACTCCCACACCAAACGGTGTGAGGTCTAGTTGGGACTTCATACTGAGGTGATCCCTTGAATGTTGGTAGGTCCATCACCATTAACATTTCTAGTGCTAGAAGGAGGGAAACTAGTTGTACATGGTTGAAATTCCCCTCACACTCAGTCATCAACCATTTGGTCAAGGCAGTAACTCGCACTCCCTCTCTCACGACTCAACAATTGGTTACTCCTCACCTCATAGAATTGAACACAAGAATTCATATCAACACCTTCACTCTGTCCGTCCCATCACTTGCCTATTTGTGAAAGCAGTCAGACTGATCTCAGGCATACAGTATCTTCTAAGTGCATCAAAGAAGCCAAAACCCACTCCCTCAGTGGTTGTTGTATCATTGGTGGAAGAATCAGTCCTTACTACTCTCGAAGGTTTGGAAGAATCTATTGAAGATGGAGAGGAACCTCCAATCTTATTTGAAGATGAATAAGGCACTCTTGTAGGCTTGGGATCAAACTCTGGTATAGGAGGTGGAAGGTGAGCTAGTGGAGGAGGTGGAGGTGGAGATGAATCAACAGACTCAGATCCGGAGCCATTAGATTCCGAAGGAGAGAAAGAAGATGAAGAGGATGAAGAGATGGCTAACCCAAATCTTGAATGGATGACTCAGGGACCATTGTCTCTCCCGGCTGTTCTGTACAAGATTCTAAAGCGACCAGAGAGAATGAACATCAAGTTCAACCCTGACAGCGTAATGAAGGAAAAACACCACTTAGACAACTTCTACATACAACTACACACCCTTGAGGTACATTATGATGACATAGCATGTAGATTGTTTACATGTACCTTGGAGGGTCGTGCATCTGCTTGGTATCTGATGAGCCTCATAAATGGGTAATTATATGGGCTCATTTTACCTCCTAACTTAGTCAAATCAACCATTCTCTTAGCTTATTGTATGATTTTCTAATTATATTTATGCTTATAGGGTGAGTTGAGTTAGTTATTATGCCATGTGGTCTAACATGTATTTAATGCAGATTATTGATGGATTTCGAGGTGAAAGTCAAGGATATAGTGGTCAAACTGTAGCAATAACTTGAAGTAGACAGAGGAGAGGACTTATAGAAGGGAATCACCCTTATTTATTGCTCCTCACTTTGAATTCCCCTTCATTCAGCTCGGAGTACAAGCAGCCAAATCATGCACTAGGAGGCAGTCGAGAAAGTGGAAGATGATTGATAGTTATCTCAATTTTTGGGAGCCAAGCCTCCTTGATTTTAAGGAAGTTATTGGTAGCTTCAGATGTATAAGTAGAGAGGCCTAGGGCCTCACTAAGGTCGACTTTGTTTTTGCTTGTGTAAACTCTGCTCAAATTTCGAGCTTACTATTTTATGACAGTTTTATGTAATCTTGTTATTTTTTGATAATGAAGATGGAATCCTTCTTGAGCTAGCATTGAGTTACCTCAGAGAGTTGAAGCTCTTCGGTTAGGGCCCAATACAAGTAGCCAAGCTTCTTTTTACTTGTATTTGTATGCTTTACTTGCGTTTGATGATTTAGTATCTTGCTTCCATTTATGCTTTCTGTAGCAGGTTAAGCAGTGATTATAGAAGATTCAAAAGGCTAGAAATAGTGCCTTGGCCTGTCTTCCTCCCTCTAGGACCATGATTTTAGGCAAAGACTCTCTTGTTGCCCCAAAAACACAAATTTTCCTCATTCCTAGGACTTCTAGTGTTTGCAGCTCTCTAGTAGGTTGATAGTCTAGTTTTTCTTCTTTTTTTTTATATATTCTTTATCATATTCATTTCCTTATTTTCAATAGTCCTTTGGAATGCTTTCCTTTCTTACAGAATTTACCAACATTTCCTTCTATACATCATAGTTTAGGCCATTTTAATGCAAAACTCTATTTTTCCTAGGATGCACTCGTTTCATTGGTTGCTTGATTTTCTTGGTTGACTATCAGTTTCTATGAAGAAGATCTCTTCTAAAAGTAGACTATCTTACAATTAATCACACCCTCCATCTGATCCATGCCCTATAGATCTCCCAAACCTCACCTCAATTCTGCCCTAGTTTCCTTCATTTTTCGTAGAACTTCTTCCTCTCTCCTTGAGCAAACCCAATCATCTTTCTCTCTCCTAGTGATTCATGATAGACCTTAGGCGCCCTATCCCCTCATTCGAACCTTCATCCACCTTTTCCACCCACTCTCATAGCCTCAAAACAACGAAAATTTCTCTCGGCGTCCTCCTGTAGGCCTCCTGTAGTTTCCCTATTTTCCTCCTGTAGTTTTCCTGTGTCCTCCTGTAGTTTTTCCTATAGGCTTTCTTTTGAAGGCCGAGTGTAGGAAAAGCCTCCAGAATGCCACCTAAGACCTCCTAAGACCCATCCACACCATCCTACATCCTCCCAAGCTCCAAAACTTCCCTCTAATGCCACCTGTTCGTTGCCACACTAACACACGATAAATTAGATGCATGTTTAATTCACATAAAAACACATAAAAATCCAAAAACATGTTTTTTGATTATTTACTTCCAGAAATAGCATGGTTAGATGTTTCTTACTTCCTTGAGTAGGTAATGGCATTTCTTTCATGGTTTTCATAATGTTTTTGGCAAAAGTAGAACTAGCTTGTTAATTAGGGTTTACTAGGTTTTGCTTTACAATCCAGTCTTTCTCCTTTCTGTAGTTAGAATAGCATCTGTAGAGTAATCTTTCTTTCATTTTATCACACATAGAGCTTCTTCTGAAATCTATAGAAGTTGGCTTGAGCTCCTAGTGATCTCACGTCGGCTGAGCAAGTGACAACCTGCAGCGAGAACTAGTACTTGTGCATATAACACCGACGCTTCCAAGTTTGCTATGAACTACCAGGTTGATAAAAGTAAAGTTGGTAGCCCAGAAGTTGTAGCATTCTTGCTGCAATACTGGCGCTCATCAATATCATAGCCTTCCACTCAACTCCATACAAAACTAGGGTTCTTTCAAACGTATGTTCCTTGGAAAGTTTGCTGATGTTAAGACCCTAGCCATGTTGTTCAAAGAATTGGGAAGCCTTAGGATGGAGGGAAAAGAGAAAGTGAAAGATTTCAATCAGAGGCTTATGCATATTTTGAACAAGTTTGTAGCAAAAACCAAACCTCATGACTCCATCATTGTCGACTATTACACGTCTTCACTGCCAACCACCATTGCGTAGTTCATCAAGCAAGCTGTGAAGCCAACACTTTTAGAAAGCTGCGAAGAGGCTATTGATGTTGAGAAAGACTTGCGCGCCATTGGAGTCATCAAGGATGATGAATCAACAAAAGACTCCAAGGATGTGAGCATAAATCCCCAAGCAACGATAAGCAAGGGCAGAGACAAGGAAGCAACTGATATGGAGACCCTCACTCACATTGTCAAGAACTTGACCATCGAAGTGTCCGAACTCAAGCAACTAAAAACAAACACATTCACGAGCAGTCGTCCACCCAGACAGAGACAGGAAAGTAGTTCATCAAATGAGTCATCAAACAACAGCCAATTCGGTTCCAAATTTATGTAGAAGCCTATGTTCCAACTCAATCAATGCACTGATCCTAAGTCATGTTCCTTCCATGAAGAATTTCACCCCGGGGACTCTTTTCTAGATTGGAAGCGAGTTGTTACCTCTCTTTGTACTCATACACTCGAGGTGGATGGCAACATATAGGAGCAGCCAGAAGACACTGATGATAACAAAGAGGTTGCACCTGATGAAGCACCAAGTTCTATGCATATGGGGAATGCATACTAGTGCTCGCAAGTAGTCTCGAAGATGAACACCGAGAAGCAGCCCCAAAATCAAAATGATCGTTACCATCTTAGGAGTAAAGGCACTCCCCCTACACCTGACGAGATGAAAGAGAAGGTGAGACAACTAATAAAGAAGGCCGACCCACCAACTGCCTCAAAGTAACAAACATAAAGCAAGATTGAGAAGACAATGGCGGATAAGAGTACGTCCATAGGAAACAAGTTGTAGAATAATCTTCCAGATAGAACAAACATCCATTCCACTCCGGGAACCTCGGTGAGTGTATCACCTTGAGATAACAACATAGTCGATGACATGAAGAAAACTCGAGTGAACAATAGTTTGTTCGAGCTAGCCAAAGTCTAGAGTCAGCAAGATATCCTATTGTGTGCATTGGGACAAACAACAATAGATAGCGCAGCCTCCACTAGCAAGGGAGAAATCACACCTCCCGGATCACTATCCACTGTGATCAATACACTCCAGATGGAAGAAGAAAACTAAAGTTTCACCCTATTCCTTCTTTCATTCGAAGTTTTCAAGTATAATGTCCACAACTACTTGGTTAATTCTTTCATGGCAGCCAATGTGATGCCACTCTCCATTGCTAAGAAGATCAATGCATGATGGAGCGAAACATCTGCCAAAATCATCCAACTCGATAGAACATCAGTACCAACTATTGGTGAACTATGAGACGTGATCATCAGACTATCCCATGACAGTTGAGTCCACCAATGCATCAACATAGTTTTTGTGGACATACCAGAATCATATGGCCTACTACTCAATAGAGACTAGTCCAACAAGCTAGATGGATATTTTGCTACAGATTGGTCTCACATGTGGCTTCCATACAATGGTAGATGAAACCAAATCCAGGTGTTATCGGTGAGGTATATGAAACTCAATGTCACTCCCCTTAATGACGATAACGAACCATTAGCCTTCGTAAAACTCATGTTTGACAATTGCTTCCTAGAAAAGACATTAGACTATTATCTTGCATGACCAACCCCAACCTCATTAGACAAGCAGTTAGGACTCCTTCCTCGCCCAACTAATGATAATGAAACTTGTACAGTTTGTTTTTCTGATAGTAGCAGTAGTAGCAACAACGGTAGTAGCAGCAGTACCAACATGCCAAACAGTCCATGTACAGACAAGTTGTGGGCCATGAGTCTTAACAAATCAGGAACACATGATGGCTCAAGGATCGAGTGTATTTCAGTCATCCAAAACAATGAACCATGTGTGATTTCAAGTTTTTTGAAGTTCGAAGTCACAAACTATGAGCACTCGTGCTAAACACATGAAGGACCAACACCATGAATGAATAGAGAAACTTGGGAACCCACCATGATCCAAACATGGCCAATCTCAGTACAAGTTACACATCATAGCAGCAACCAATTGTTGACCACTTGATGAAATAGTACCAAGATGGGTCTGCACGAGTAGATGATGACCTGAGTACCCATTGTATGCGAGCAATCTGACATGAGATTCAAGGTAAAGGAGGAGACAAACCATTGCAACAAAGAATAGGTAACACATACATGTTGTTTGTCCTCATTTTACCGAAAAGTTTGAATAACATTTTAAGTGTTTGGATTACTTGCAAATTTTGTCATCATACTTGGTTTTCTAATTTAAATCCTGCACGTAAGAAATCTGGGAATATCTACTTACACATTGAATTCATAAAATTAAACCCTTCCGATACTAAAAACAACTATCTCGTGCCATCATCCGAGCCCATGTTGCACACAGTACCTAAAATAGTGGTGTTGTCTTCACTTGTAGGTCTTCTGGAATGCCACCAAGTTCCAGTAGTGGAGCCCAGTGGACTGACAATGGTCCACGAGAAACTTGGCTCAAACACATATCATTTGCAATCACTTAACGAAAGGATTGATAATCTTCCTGTCAATGGCTATGTCCTCAAACACTAGTTTTAGTAGGTCGTTCCGTGCTTGTGCCATGTACATAGTCTACTTGCTTCTTGTTGTTTCATTTGGTTTGTTTTGCTTATTATCTTTTCTTTCTCTTTTTTTTTCCTATTTTCCTTACTATTTTTGTTCACATTCATCTTGTTTGTTTGATATATTACTATTTTTGTTTTGTAGTTTTTAACCCTGTACAGAAATTACCTGCATACGAATTCTAAAACAAAGAAAATAAACAATGTGAGAGCATAACACATAAAACACATATGCACATAGATTTTCCCCTGGATCCCAAAACCGGGACTACCAGCTTGATTTTTCATTATGTTCCTTTCAATGTTACAAATACATATTTATACATGCCGAAGCATCCAATACCATGGACCGAAAACCATCGCGTCCAAAACCATGGACCGAAAAACCATAGGTAGGTTCGCCCAACCTAATATAGGGTCCAAAAAAATTTTCCCGAGGCACTGCCTTGGACCCCGTAGAGGGGGGCTACTCGCCCCCCTCAAACCCCCCGGACAGGGGGAGCTGCCGCCCCCCCGTGACCCCCTCGCTGCACAATCGGCGCAATGAAGGGGGGGCTCCGCCCACCCTCTAACCCCCCGGTTCACTACGTGGGTTAGTCGTGGAAAGAATATAACACAACCCAACATGTTTCTAGAAATAAGTGCTGGCAACTACTACATTCTGGCTTTTGAATAGAGTATGTGGCTGAAATTTGAAGATACTTGTGACACTGCAGCACTTGGCCCATCTTATGTCCATTTTCTCTATGATTGGTTAAAACCTTCGGCTGATGAAGTCTTGACAGAAAATATAAACCATTTGTAAGGGAAGCTTTGATCGAGCTGTGAACCTATGTCCACACTGGGAAGCCCCATACCTGTACTTAGCTTTCTTCTCTGTGTGTTTAAGCTAATCCAACAAGTAGAAATGGAGAAGGGGAAAAAGCTAAATGAGCAAACCTATGTCAGAGGTATTACATGCTTCTCTAAAGGAACAACCTCTTCTGCTCTCAATAACTCAAGATCCCTCTTCCGCCCCAAAAATATATAAGTGCCTATGCATAGTTCTCTTAAAAAATATAAAGGCGAAAGAAGAGAAAGGCTTCTTGCATAGAGAGGTAAAGCATGCAACTACATCGGGGTACTAACCAGGCTCTCTGGCAGCAGAGCAATGTGTGTGTTCTTGCGTGACTCTGTCGGGGTACTGTCTAGGCCTGCTGGTAGTGGAGCAACACCAGAGATGAAAAATTATACTTTGAAAATCTTGAACTCGTGAATAAAACTACCCTTCTCGGATTCAAAACACTGAGATCTAATTTGAACTTTTGATTGTGTTTGATTGAGTTGGAAAAGGGTGAACCATGTATGTCCATGGGGCAAGTGGGGAAATTGAAGTAACTTGCACAATGATTCAATACTCCTCGAAAGACCAAGGCCTTGTGCTAGCAGTGAACCAAAAAAGAGAAGTTGGAGTTCTACTAGTGTGTCACCAAGTGTTGTAGCGGCTACAACCACCCTCCAAAATTTTGGCCTGCACCAATTTCGGATCCTCCCATGAATAGTTTCACTTGATGATTGCACACACTCAGGTTCACTTCATGAGCTTGTGTGAGTCTTTACATTTGCCTTGCTTTTTCATTGCATCCAAGTCTCTACATGCTGATGTCCAAGTCATGCTTGCAATCGTGTTCTAGTTATGCTCAAAGTCTTTGCTTCATATGTCAGAGGGAAAAAGCTAAACGAGCAAACCTGTGTCAGAGGTATTACATGCTTCTCTAAAGGAACAACCTCTTATGCTCTCAATAACTCAAGATCCCTCTTTCACCCCAAAAATACATAAGTTCCTATGCATAGTTCTCTTAAAAAATACAAAGGCGAAAGAAGAGAAAGGCTTCTTGCGCAGAGAGGTAAACCATGCAACTACATCGAGCAACTGACCAGGCTCACTGGCAGCGGAGCAATGTGTGTGTTCTTGCGTGACTCTGTCGAGGTACTATCTAGGCCTGCCGGTAGTGGAGCAACACCAGAGATGAAAAAATATACTCTGAAAATCTTGAACTCATGAACAAAACTACCCTTCTCGGATTCAAAACATTGAGATCTAATCTAAACTTTTGATTGTGTTTGATTGAGTTGGAAAAGGGTGAACCATGTATGTCCATGGGGTAAGTGGGGAAATTGAAGTAACTTGCACAATGATTCAATACTCCTCGAAAGACCAAGGCCCTATGCTAGCAGTGAACCAAAAAAGAGAAGGTGGAGTTCTACCAGTGTGTCACCAAGTGTTGTAACGACTACAACCATCCTCCAAAATTTTGGCCTGCACCAATTTCGGAGCCTCCCATGAATAGTTTCACTTGATGATTGCACACACTCAGGCTCACTTCATGACCTTGTGTGATTCTTTACATTTGCCTTGCTTGTTCATTGCATCCAAGTCTCTACATGCTGATGTCCAAGTCATGCTTGCAACTGTGTTCTAGTTATGCTCAAAGTCTTTGCTTCATATGTGTATGTTGTGTTTGCCATGAAAGAATCTGTCGCACTCACACACAAATTCACATTCACTGTCATGAAAGCATCGTCTCAATCATGAATGATCAATCATGAGTGTCACACTTGTCGCTTTCAATGTCGGTTAGTCATGTTGAACATGTATATCTGGATGGTTTGGCCATTTCGTCGTTAATTCATGCGAGTGTGCGTTCATATGATCACCTATGCATCTTTTGACCGTTGACACACTTTGCCATTTTTGCTGAAGTTATAACAACTAGAATCCTCACTTACAGCTGAACCTTCACCCTACTTTTGACTCGATCGACTGTCAACTAGAACAACGCAGAAGCACCAAGTTATTCCTTTCAAGCTGCACTGCCCACAAGAAACCCATTCAACTCTCATGCTTGCCAACCGAACAGTTGACCCATCTTAGAAATTGCGTAGTGCTCATGAGTAGGCCTTCCGCTACCCATCAATCAGCTCAACTCAAAAATTGCGGAGAGATGATCAGCAAGTCAGCTTCACAGCCTCAGTGCAGTTTTCCCAGCCAATAACTCCTAGCAGCAGACTGCCTGTTCCCTCCAGTAATTTTTCAGTTTCTGTTGCTAGTGACTGAGCAGCCAACTGGAAATTCCCTCTAGGAATTGTGAAGTTTTGGCTTCTAGTGGCCCCAATAGCCAGCTGGAAGTACCCTTTGGGAATTGTGTAGTTTTGGCTACTAGTGACCCGAGCAACCAACTGGCAGTTTCCTCTTGGAATTGCGTAGTTTTGGCTGCCAGTGACCCCAACAGCCAACTAGCAGTTCCCTCTGGGAATCGCGCAGTTTTGGCTACCAGTCTCCCAAGAAGTTCCCTAGAAAAATTATGCAATCTTTTCCTGTTGACCCTTCATGCAGCCTGAACCGTTCCTCTCGAAAATTGCGTAAAACTGGTTGTCCAGACCCTGCTGAATGTTCATTTTGGAAAATTCATATAGCATGCCTGCCTGGCCTTCTTATAGCCTAAACTGTCCCTCCCAAAATTTATGCAATTTTTCCTCCCAGCTGTGCTAGACCTTGTAGACTGTCACTGTCGACTCGAATTGTCTGTTTCCATTTCTCAGTGACTCTTGTGTAGTTTTCATCAGCAGTTGCCTAGAGCCATCATCCCGCATCACAGCCCTACTCCCTCTCTCGGTCACCTGCATCTGAATGATCATGTGTCATGGTAGACTAAGAGGTTTTGGATTTGATGTCATCTCGTTATGAGTGACTGCAGGTACAGGTACACCAACAAGCATGTCAAGATGATGAGCAGGATGAACAAATGAAGCATGTGAAGCAGACAAATGTGACGAACATGCACCTTTGTGAACAAGTGAGCTTATCAAGCCTTCCAACATGAAAGCAAGGAACAACATGCTAAAACTTCATCAAGCGAACCAAGGACCATCGAATACTCTGTGCACTTCGCCATGCAGAGGTGAAGGTATGATACACCATGAAGAAATCCATCACTTAGCAGCACTGTAGCTTGACATGCACTCCAACAACAGCATGAATGTACCAGCATTGTCATGTCAAGTCATGTTGAGTCAAGTCATGAGTCATGTTGCCCACATCTCCACTATGGGCTTGTTTTCAATCAATGTGATATAACGTGGAAGTCCAAGAGACCCACTTGTCGGACATAGATTCATGTAAGTCAAAAAGTCATGGAAGTTGAATGTTCATGAGGGTAGGCAAACAACCAGAAGGGTCAGTTTTGCTCTTGGCTATAAATACCCCCCTCATTTGTACATGAAGGGAATTTTCACCTTATCTCCTCCCACATAGCCAAGAGAGTCTGTAATATTTTCTTTGAGGAGTAAGTAGTGGATCCAATGCCCCGCTGACAAGGTTAGTGATGTATGGTGTAGCAATGTGTCTTGGAAATTTCGTTTAATTCAGAAGCCTGTTAACAGGCCAACACATTTTCACACATGTATTGTATTTATTGTAAGGTTGATCTTTAACACTTGTAATGCATGTTTCTTTAACCTGTGTTCTAAATTTGAATTGATTCATTTGTCGTAATGCATAATATATTAATGGAAATGTGTTATATATGTTGCTAATGTTGTCTCGTCTGTGTTGACTTCTCTATCGAACATCAGATAGACCTTTCACATGAACCTTCTTGTAACATTCATTGCACTCGTTAAGACTGATCCGTGAGTGTTGTACATGTTATCTTACCTTGTATGTTGTGATTGCCACATCTAAGTGGACTGTTCCACCAGAAGCTATGTATGTCCTTTGTGTTGTGTGTTCCTATCCGAGTTGGGACTGATCCCTTTCAACTTGGAACTCACCTTCACATTTTCCCCTCACAGTAAAAGAATCATTGACACAAGTACACTTACAGTCACCAGGAACGTGAACCTCACTTGTCGAAGACAAAGTGAAACACTCTCCTATGCTGACAAACAAGAGTTGAGGCAAATCCTTAAGATAATGGCAACCGGCCCATCATACCAGATGGGACTCCCACACCAAACGGTGTGAGTTCTAGATGGGACTTCATACCGAGGTTATCCCATGAGTGTTGGCGGGTCCAACACCATCAACAGAACCCTCCGGAAGCATCATGACATGAAGTTTTGTAGTCAGTTTTTCCTTTGATGTCCTGCTTGCCTGACTCGTGTTGCTTGAATGATGCTCACTTAAATCACTCATTTCTACACTTGCAATTCCTTCAGGCCCTATTGCACTTTATTTATTACCTACTTGCGTTGGTCCTCATTGTGGCGCCATATGTTTTCCATTGCAAATGGACAACATCACCTATCTTATCAAGGTCCCTTTCCATGAGGGCCAATGGTTCAACACCCATTGACTTGTCAGACTTTTGCTTCTTGCTTGGCCCTATCGAACTACGGTTATGTCTCTTCCTAATCTTGACTAGGGAATATAAGTCATTTGATTTGACATAGGGGTCTACGCCCCCTTCCTCTTCAGCTATGGTTTCTACTTCAAGATATGTGCGCTTTATATCTGGCTCTTCAAAGTCAATGGTGACTTGAGTTGTTGCTGCCTCTACATCTTTTTCACTCTGCACTTCCTTTTGTTTCTTAGAAGCCTTTTGTGATTCTTTCACTTTCTTAGAAGCCTTTAGTGCTTCTTTCTCTTTGCCTTTCATGGCCTCTGTTGCAGCTATTGTTTTCCCTGTTTCTACTTTTGTGGCCTTACTTGTTCTTGTGGCTTTGCCAGAGGGGGTGAGACAATCGCTCGACCATTTGCTGATGACCCTCATAATATCATCCTCCACAACTAAATAAGGAAACTTGTGCCATGTTCCTGTGACATACTTCTTCACATGCATGGAAAAATTGTGAAAATATGCTTTGAAGTCTGCTACATCTTTATAGTACACATGTAGACTAGGTGACAACCGTGGCCATTGGTTGATCACCATATTCAAACAGTACCCATAACATCTTGTTTTCAATGATACAGTCTGGGTCCTTCGTTTCCCATAGCGAGGTGAATTTTTCAGCTCCGCCAAAGGCTGTATCCGTCGTTGGGAACTGGGAATCCTTAGGCGTCCTCAAAGCTACCAGCACGATCAATAACAGTAACGACATGTAGCAGAATGATTTTTCATCCTCCTGGTCTTCGCAACAATCATCCAAGAATATTGGCAGATGTACTTTGCTCAATTGTATTGGACCCCCTTGATGCATTGCGCAACTAAGGATACCATTGGAGCTGACACTTCATTGGCATGACACTTAAGGATTATTTTTCCTCCCAATATCTGTGTAGCCAACCACACAGCTTCATCCAATATAAAGCTAATGGAATAGACTCATAGTTTCTTCACTAACCCAAAGTCACACTTCATCTAATCCATGAGATTTTTCTCCTTTGACTTCCCCACAAAATCGTCTACTAGGTTCGCTCCCTGATAAGGTAGGGTTGTGATTTTGTGGACCAACATATCGTCAATTGGGATGGGTCATCCCAGCCAGAGGCACCCATCATGAACCAACGCAAGCAATTGACGCACATAGATGGTATTAATAACATTATGGATAAAATATGGGACATATTTCATGTTTAGCAACCTTGGGTGCTCAATTGGGCACCCACTTCATTGGTTCAAGCCTTGTGGTGCTTTCCTCCTCATAGCAGATCGATTTCAAGAATTTACTAGGTTCTAACTGCGGAAATTTTGCATGATCGCCCAAATCCCAATCCTCCATATTTAGAAATGGTACTTGGGCCAAAACGTTTCCCTCAATAGGTACTTCCTCTGGTAGCAATGGCATGAATACCTTGAATTTTAATGAGTCAGGGTCCTTAGTTACTTTGGTATTTGATTTCCTATGGGGTATATATGGAGGTAACCAAGAAATTGGCTTTGTGTCCTTTGCACTGATATTTTCAATCCCCATAGTCAGCTCTTCTTCATCTAGACCCCGGCGTTCCATAGGATTGTTATTTTTATCCATACGACCCTTCTGTCTGATCTCAGTTGGGAATTTGCGCAAAAAATGCTCAATCGGAGCTTGTTGTGGTTTTTTCTACTTTTTCTCTCTGGCCGCGAAGGTAGTAGGTTTTGGCCTTAGTGACCTGGGTGTTGTGGTAGGGACTGGTGGTGTTGCAGTCGTCTTTTCAAGGCTCTTCCAAAAGATTTTCTTCTGCCATTCATACAAATCTTCCTCAAACCCAAGCTCCTTTTGTGAAAATTCTTGCCCTACCTCTTGCCAATATTGTCTAGACATACAACAACCTTCTATGCTCAAACTTAGGAACAAAATTTCAAGACAATCTCTCTGGAAGCAAAGTTTTTGAATGTGGAGTAGGATGCTCTATTTATAGCCCTTTTTGAATTCAAATCCATTGATTCCCTCCAGATCTCCCTCATTAATGTGCTTTCACCGATGGATTTCTAAATATATTCTCCTTAAATTCTTTCTCCTCGCTCCCTTTAATGGATAAATAGCCTTCCAATCATCTACAATGCTTCCAACAGTCAATTTTTGGCAAGGCTACGTAGGACCCACCTCGCTAGCACAACTCCATTGTCGCAGCCCCAATCTATGCCTTTCTTGTAACCATCGCGCAACCCAATCTCTTTACCAAACATTTCTTCTGGCATAGTATATTATAGTCCCTCACTTCCTTCCAACTGTCTGAAGTACTAAGACTATTTTGTACCCATGTAGTCATCGCACAGGGGCAAGATCGACCCTATACAACTTCAACTGGCTCCCATTAATTCTTCCTAGAAATAGCTTCCCATTTAGCTTGGCGAGCTGAACTGCACCTCCATCTGTAATCTCCTTGATGATGTATGGTCCCATGCAATGCATCTAAAACTTTCCTGGGAACTTAGTAGACTTGATATCATACAACAACTTTAAATATCCATTTTTAAAGGTGTGCTACTTAATGTGGTGATCATGCCATGCCTTTTCTCTAGCCTTCTACACCTACTAATGAATACGCGAGAAGAATTGATCTTCTTCTAACTCAAGTATCTGTGCGAGGTGCTATTATATTATATCTTGATTTGCCATCTCTGTGACTGCAACAATCCTCAAACTTGGCACTATGTATTCCATTGACATCACCATTTCTTGTCCATAAACTAGTTGAAATGGTGTATGTCCAATCAACTTCACATGTAGTTCTATATGCCAAAAGAAAATTTGGTGTGCGCGCATCCCAATAGTTCCTATTCACATTACATATCTT
Source organism: Pinus taeda (assembly GCA_000404065.3). NCBI lineage: Eukaryota > Viridiplantae > Streptophyta > Pinopsida > Pinales > Pinaceae > Pinus > Pinus taeda. The sequence continues at coordinate 759,274 of APFE031493246.1, read as the reverse complement.
TGTCAAAGAATTCTCTAGGATCTTATTGAAAGCTTCAACTGTGCCATTTTCTTGAGGATGGTATGGTGTGCTTTTCTAATGACACATCTGTAATTCTTCTATCAAAGCAGCAATCATTTCATTTAGAAAATGTGAACTCCTGTCGCTCATCAAAATCTTAGGACAACCAAACCTAGATAGAATGTACTCAAATATAAACTTTGCAGCTATAGCTACACTAGAATCCTTTATGGGCTACGCCTCACCCCACCTTGTCAAGTATTTTGTCATCGTGATGATTTAGCTTGCTCCTATCTTCTCTCCTGGTGGCTGAATAGGTCCCAAAAAATCTATTGCCCATTTGGCGAATGCATGTAATGAGACTTGTGGGTTCAAAGATAATTCTTCCCTTCGCAAGGGCTTCCCGGTCCTTTGACAAGCATTGCATGCCCTACAATACTATTGGCTTAGTGGGTCTTGACCCAGGTTCAGAGTTAGTTTTTCCAAACAAATCCCTACACTACTGACCCTTTTGGCATCAATCCATGCAGCGTGGACTAAAGTCTCACCCGAAGTAGTATGGGGGGATGCTAGAACCAAGTTTCTGCACCCAGAGATTAGTGTAATTTCATTTTATGCCCTAAACCTTCCTTCGCACAGATTGATAATCCCTTAGGGTTTATCGATATAACTACCCTTAATAAGCTCCTATACCTTTGCAAACATTCACGACTGTCTTTCACGGACCCTAAACAGGTGAATAAACCACTTATGTTCCTTTATGATTACTCCCAATCCCATGTTTACCTAGATCTGCCTAAGCATTGAGAACTTTAACATGCAATAAGATATGCTTCGTGTAAACAATTAATATTAAGTACATTCATATAACAACATCAATTATGTAAATCCACGCATCAATACAATATTACTTCATAACCCATCATTCATTACAACATAAAAGTGCATTCATTCATAACATAAGTAAATGGACAAAACACAAGAATTTATGGAATAATCTCTTTATTAATACTTGAGTTCTGCTTACAGACTCAATACTTCCCTGCACACTCTACTATGGACTCTAATCTAGGCCTTTGTGCACATTGATCTAGAGCTCTCTTATACTCTAAGACTTCTTCGCTCTTTTCTCTACTGACCCATTATATTCATCTTCATCATCGATACTACTTCTACCTTAGACATCCTAAGACACACCTTTTTATAAAATCCCTTGGTTTGCAGACCATGGGTAGATCTTCAAAAACCGACTCATCTTACATAAAAGAAGGGTAAAACCCTTTATGACACTTTACTATCTACACGCTCCGCGACCACAACTTGTGGAGACTTTACATTCTATATAACAAAACTTGGGTTTTTTCCCCAAAACTGACCCTAAGGGACCCTGTCCCAACAGGCCCCCAACACAAATATCATGACTCTCCCTTGATTCACTCTACTGGCACGAAGATCTTACTCTAGAGACCTCCCAACTCTACTTTTTCCATTGCTACCTCAGTCGTGCTCTACATGGCTCCCTGTTTGATCTGCTCCACCAACTGCTCTATTGCTGGTCCCACACTATCTTCCTTGATTTTTTATTGCGTGCTCTGTAGGCTTGCCAACTTCTCTTGAATGTTGGTAAAGATAATGTAGGCCTCATCTAGCCAAGTCCCTAATCTGGCCTTGAGGACCACCTCTTTCCTCTGCACTACTTCCACATGTTCAAGCAGTTGTTTCGCCTCCTGTAGCTTGGCCAACCGTTGTGCTATACCGATGGTGTGCGTTGTCGCTCTCGCTTCATCATACTATTGTTGCAATTGATGAGCTTCTGTATTTAACCTCTATGGGTTAGGATCTTCCTGTAGAGTTGTGAATAGCTCCATGGATTTCTCTAAGAGCACAATGCAATCCACCACCGCGGAATCCACTACTATGACTCCATCCTTTACAGCAGCTTCGCGTTGTTCTCTGACCTCTGGCGGAGTTGAAGGCTGTGACTTCAACTCTAACTCTGTGATTTTTGGATTTAGTTCAAATCGAACCTTGGCCACTTCTATTTTGGCATTGTGCACACCTGCAACCAGCTTCCTGATCTTTTCTTCCAATGATGCTTCCTCCGGGATATGTAGTTCAGGGACTATTTTGCATGCCTCAGCCACCACGACTCCAAGCTAGTCATTATGTGCCTCCAGCACTGCTAATTTTTCCATGAACATCTTTTTGTTGTTGAGTTTGTACTCATTTATCAGGCTCAGCGTGCGCTGCTCTCGGGCCTTAATCTCTACTATCACACCTGTTTGCAGTGTGTGAAGAAACTTGCTAGGGAGCATGGCCAGTTAAGGCCAATATTCTTCACAAAGTTGACAATAACCTTGTCAGTGACCACCTCCGTGCTCAAAGCTCCATCAGGAAGCGCGACTTATCAGAGGTCCAATGGCTGAACCGTCTCTATGACTTGCATGGTTCCCAGTGAAAAACTTGTCAATGCAGCGCTGCTCTGTCCTGCACCATCCAGGATTCTAGTCATCTAGATTTGTAGTTCGTGCAGACCCGTCTATATGGTGCTCAGTGCCTGCTTTTGCTGCTCCTCAAACTATTGCAATAGTTTTGTGGTAGTATCCAACACTTTGTCTCCAATTTCATCCAAGTTGCCATCCATCAAAGTAATCAGATCCAACGAAAGCTTGGTGGATTTTGTCTTCTTTCGTGGTCCTTCCTTTTCCTTCTCTCTGTATTGCTTCACTTGGAAGGGAGTGATCTCCTGCTGCTCACCACCGCCCTGCTCTAATAGCTCTTCCTCCTCCGTTTGAGGTGAAGGAGGCTTCTGACTTCTTTTGGAGTCGTGCTCTTCCTACTCTACATGTTTCTTTACAGCGTGCTCCTCTTCTACCCAGGGCTTCTCCTTGGCCTCTCTCTTGCGCTTTTCGGCCAACTGTTGAACATTTTGTTTGGCATCGTCCTCTTCTGATTCTCTGCAGACTTGCTAGTCCCTGCAGCGAGGTCGGAAGGAGAATGCCACTCTATGGGCTAACGCTTGATGACCTCTTCGATATCATCATCAGTAGCAAGGTATGGTAGGTTGAACCACTTCTGCTCTGGATCCTTCTGCACCCAAATGTATGCATGGTAAAATTCCACTTTGAACTCTGTGTACCCAAAGAGTTGTTCAAACACGCTTGGTGAAAACCACAACTTCTAGTTGATGGCCATGTGAATACTCACCCCCATTAGCACCCAAAATTCTTTGCTCTCTATGACCCACACAGCCTCTTTCGTGGCCCAGAGAGATGCAAATTTCACGCCTACCGGTAAATCTTTCTCTACTAGGGGAAACTGGTTGTCCTCTAGCAAATCCCACGCAACCAACACAATTGAGAGAAATAACCATGAATAGTGGAATGCCTTACTGGCATCATGTGCCTCTCTGTAGTACATGAGGAACTCACTGCACAGGTAGCGCGTCCCATTGAACTGTTTGCCCTCTACGCACTATGCTGCCAATGAAATCACTGGTGTCGGCACCTCATCCACGTCACACTTTCTCATAACCTTTCCAACTAGAATATGCATGGAAACCTTAACCGCAGGGTTAGTAATTGAAGTAATCAAGTACTTGTGGCTTCTTCACAAGTTTAAAATTTTCCTTCATCTTCTGAGCAAGGTTGCACTTGCTCGTCTTTCTACCAAACGCCTTGGCTGGATTCAACGCGGAGTGTGGAAATAGTGTGATCTGATGGACGAGCATATTAGTGATGGGGATTGGCATGTTTAGCCACAAGAAACCATCATACACCAGGCACAAAAACTACTTAATGACGATCAGGTTTATATTTGAGCAATGAGAGTGGGGCACCCACAACAGGTTCAACAACCTTGACTTGTTTACTCTGTGAATCCATTCCATAGGCTCCAATGTAGTGACACTAGAGTCTTTGTAAAAGACCCTCTGCATGAAGTTGTCGGTAGCAAGGTGGGGGAACCACTCGTGGTCTGCCAAATCCCAATCTTCGAGCTTTAAGTGCAAGATTCGCACCAAGCATGAACCTTCAAAGGTGATGTTCTCCAGTAATAGGGGTGTGTTGAGGAGGAACTATCCTACATCTGGGTGCCTCAGGACCTTCACTTTGCCCTTGCAAGGATGGATATACTCTAGCAACCAAGATATAGGGTCCACCCCCTCAATTTTGATATCTTCCGTGCCTCCTCAGCCTCTAGGTCCACCACTTTATCCTTCTTCTTTGCACTCGAATTTTCTTTCCTTTGGGCTTGTGCAGTGGCATGCTTCCTCGGGTGACTCGTGCACCAGAACTATTACAAAACATTTTTTCACTGTCCCTATACTCCCCGTTCCATGATCCTGAAGGACCTCTACATTGAAACCTACATGCTTTCCCATCATGAAGAAACTCCCATCATGTCCCTCTTCATGAGCAGGAAAAATTCCCTTGTGCATCATTTCCCAAGAATATTCCTTTTATCCCAGTTTACAAGACCAGTGCTAATGACCCGTTGCCTCCTTGCACCGATTTGTAGATATTAAAACTAGGACTAGCACCATACGATGCCTTTTCTCAGTCGCTCCAATCGTTTTTTGGCAAGCTTTTTAAATATCAAGTCAAAGATTCAAGGTCTAGAAGATTCATAACATAAGTTTGGTAAATGTTTGGGATGGATGGAGCCAAGGAAGTCAGTTTCGGCTCCTTTCCCCTGTTAGGATGGAATGAATCCAAGAGATAAAGCCTTCTACCATGATAAGAGGAACCATCTCCCCTCCATCGAAGCCATATAAACCCCTCCTTTTACAAGCTACACTAGTTTTTCAATCTTAGTATTTTTGGAGCTTGAATAATCAGCAAGACATTTATAGCTTGTAGCTCTCTTGTTTATGTTTGAGGGAGAATAGTGTGTTTGGTTTGGTTTGAGACTAAAGGGAAGAAGCCTTAAAACTTCCATTGTTGGGGTTGTCCATGATATGCTAGCAGAAGTGTGTGAACCTGGATACATTGAAGGAGATGAGCAACGTCAAGGCATTGGTTGTAATCTATTTCTGAACTTATATGAATACAACTATTGATTGATTTCCTACATTGAAGTGTTATATTACATTTGATGGCTTAATGCTCCTTGACCTGTTAAGTAGGCTAAATACAATTTGTATGCTATCATGTTTGTTGTTGTTGTTTGTTTGCTTGTTTCAAGTATTGGAAGGAAGGAAACAAAAAGTAGATGGAATAAGGAAGCAGAATCATCACCAAGTGGAATAGCATTCTAAGAGATAGGCCCTCTTATTTGTTTCTAGCTCAAGGAAGTTTTCCATAGATTGTTTGTTTATAGCTAGACCTGCTCTCTCGGGCTAGAGGAATTGCCATTGTGTGCATCAAGAATTTACTTGCACCGCAAATTGGTGACTCCCCTGGGGAGCTAATCCTTCTATGTGACTGATTATCATTTTATGGTTTTGTGTCAACTTTTCTAGTATTACCATTTCCCTTTAGTTTTCTCTGATTTTCTTGGTTTACTACTCTAAGTCTAAAATTTATAGTGGCAAGTCTGGTTTTAGCATTTGAAATTTTTTATTTTTTTTCTTGAATCCTCGGTCAGTGGATTTATTTGTCTGATAGTCACACCGATCAGTGCGAGCTTCTCCAAAACAGCCGCTCCAACCCCCTTCTGGCACTTGTTGTCAGTTAGACAGTCGCACTGATTCCTGTAGGTGAAGATCAGGGTTTCCCCTAAATCATAACCAGCGTGTCTTAACCTCTTAATTTCTACCTCTTAGCTTGTTCTAATTGTGTTCTCCCTTACTCGAAAGCTTCATTGGCTTGGCTTATATGCTTGTTTGGTTTTCCTTTTCTTCACTTGGTTTCTTGAGTCCTTGGATGGTTTGTAGCCCTAGGGCATCTAGGTTGTCATCCATTCAGTTGTTTGTGTGCTCAACAGGTCAAGTTGTTGGTTAAGTTGCTCCTTGCATTTCATTTTTAGTCCTTTGTTGCTTTGATTTCCATTTAACAAGTTTGAAAAGTTTCATTTGTTGATTAAGCATATCTTTTCAGGCATAGATCACATTGATCATCTTGTTTTTGGTTGATTCTCTGCATCATTAGTTTGGAAGGAATTCTCTCTTGTGATTTACATTTGCTTGAGGTTGATTGTTTTGAAAATTGTTCATTGAAGTGTTTGTGAAAGATTCATTTTAGCATTTCATTGAATAATACATAATTCTAGTTTTCTGAATCAATATGTTACATTAGCTAGCATCATTGAAGACTAGAGTTGCATCATCATTTGCATTGGAAAAGAAATGAATTCTCTTTACTATTGAAAGGACTACTTGAAGTGCATTTGATAGGAAAGATAGGAATTGGAAGGAGTTTTTCATTATTTTGTTTTCAAAAAGAAAAGTAGTGAAAAGGTAATTTTGCTTTTAATTTCATGTTTGTTGCATTTATTGTGTTTTCTACTTTCATTTGTGTAAATAATTCATCAAATTGAAAGGGCCTTGTCTCATTTAGCTACATATAGGAGTTTTTTCGAGTCGCATCGATAAGGCCTGAAAACTAAGAAATAATTTCAAGATAAACTTTAAAATGTATGCAATTAATCTAAGGTGCATTTGAAACCTAAAAATCACATTTAGAAGGTCTAGGCTAGAGACATGTTCCTACGTCTTTAAACCTAGCATATGTCGTTCGCTTCGGCACTAGACAACGCTAGTATGGACTTGTGCTCTCATACCATCGTGTATATAAAGGTAGACCCCACTAGGTTGCAATCCTTTATCCATAGGAAGCTGAGTCTACCGCCTTGTAAATGTGATACACTGAACACAGCATTCAGGGAGATTGGATGCTCGTACTTCTCAGGTCACCGGGAGGTATTTTGCAGTTCACGGTTACCTAGTAATCCTTTTTTCCTAGATTATCCTAAGTAGTCATTTTGATCTTTTGACTCCTTAAATATAAAAGATCCTCTGAGCTCTTGTCCTTTCAGGCTCATTTCAAACCGAAAGTGATAGGGTCACCTTTTCTTCTTTCTTGACTCTTAAAACATGAAAAAGTACTAGTTTGTTTTTACGTCTTAAAAAATTATTTCCCACAATCATATAACATTCCTATTAGTCTTTTTCTATACCACATTGTGAGTATACCATTAAATACATCTTAAAAGCCTTGGAATCAATCTCTCTTCTTGTTAATTGAGACAAATTCATTGTGGTTGAACCATCAGGTTCACCTAGTTCCTATTCCTCTCCTTTGTCTGAAATATCGTCTGAGGAGCCTTTTATTGAATTATCACAGTCACTTGAGGACCAAGGTGTTGAACTTAGAATTGTCCTGAGCATTCAACCTTTTTCATCTCGTCCTCCCCCTCCCTTAGATATTGGGTCACTTTCTGACATTGGCCCGGAATCTTCGCATAATCCTATCCAGACACCTGAGAGTCTGCTGACTTCTAAAGGTCAGCTTGGACCGGTTGTCTATCCTTTGAATCCTTTGTTCGATCCTGTTGTGATAACACTGCAGTGTATGTACAGTCCATACAATCAGCCTAATATTCCTTTGGAATTATCCCCTCGAACGTCTTTGGTTTTGTGTCGTCATTTGTTTTCACCCATGGGATCAGAAGACAAAATCCCAGTCTCCTCTCTAGGTCACTCAGAGGTTTCCACTCCATACAATGTCGAGGAGCAGGAATATCCTTTCCCTCCTGAAGGTTTCCCTTACATGGGAAGGATTCTAACCAGTGTTCATCCTAAGTTACTACATCATTACGTGACTTTAGCTTAGTTAGTTTCAGGTATGCCTAGTGCCTCATCACTATATCACAACCCTATCTACTCGTCTGGTGTTATGCCTACCTCAGGTCCATTCATTCAAAACTCGAACTCCCAACCGATGTTGCATTCTACAGTTAGTTCAATTCTGGTGCAACCCACCATTCTAGATCCTCTTGTTTCGTTGGTCCAAGTAACTCCTCTGGTTAAACTGAAGGTCTCAAGTCATGTCTCTATTGGTTCTTTGATCCCTCCAGTAAATGGACCGGCTGTACCACTGCCTGGGGGGGAAAGTATAATTTTTTCTATGATGTCTAGCACAACCAATGTGAGTGGCTCACAAACTCACATGGCTGGGATGAACTAGCCCTCTTCAGGTGCCATTCTAAACCCTGTTGGTCCTACTGGATCAAGTAATGTCCACTACCAACAATCGAATCTTGTTGGTCCATATGGGTCAAATAACGTCTAGTACTAGCAGCCCAATGTGGCTTAGGTTCAATAACAACCCCCTTATGTTCCATATGGTTCATAAGCAATGGTTAATCCACCTTACATTGCTTAGCCTAGATCTTATGTTTAGCCTGGTCCGTCTGCCGCGCCCGGTCGATATGGCCAGATACAGTTCAGGAATTTTCAAAGGGTCACTCCAGGAACTATTCAAGTACCCTTGTAGCAACAAGAATAGCATCTGTAGAAGCAAGGGAAACCTTCATTGTAGGAAGGGCCATCCGTGTAGCAACAAGGGTAGATAATGCTGCAACAAAGACAATTGTAACAATCGCAAGGGCAACCCTTGCAACTGTTGTAGCAAACCGTGCAACTGAAAATGCAATATGTTTAGCAATCCTCCCAGCCTATGTCCTCGCAAGGTCAAACTCTGCAGTTGTAGGGACAACCTTTACAACCACAAGGTCAGCCCTTGCAGCAACAAGGTCAACCCGGGCAACAACAACCCTTACACTCATATCAACAGGGTCAAAATTTGCAAGGGCAAGGGTCAAGTCCTGCAACAGCAGGCCCAAAATCCTTATGTCCATGGGCAATAGGTTCAAAATCCTTTTGCCCAAGGGAAGCGGCCCAAAATAATTATGTCCAAGGGCAGAGGGTACAAAACCCTTTTGTTTAGGGGTAGTAGGTTTGAAACCCTTATGCTCAAGGGCCTCAGGTGCAAAATCCATATGTCCAAGGTCAATAGGATCAACAACCTTTTAACCCATATGTTTCTTATCAGCAACCTATGGTTGTATAGTTTCAAGGCTTTCAAGGTCAGAATCCTCCCTATGGGTAGGGTAACCTACAATGGGGGAAAAATCAAATGCAATATGGACAAACTCTCAACTATGGGCACATAATCCTTACCAGTAGGGATGGGTTCTGCCAACTGGGTTTACTTATCAGCCTCAAATACCTTTCAATACCCAATTTCCATTCTTAGCTACACTGGAGTTGCCAGATGTGTTTAGACTCATGAATGACCCAATTCTTCATTTGCCATACTAGCCTCCACTTCCATCCAAACTCCTAAGAGATTGTTCGAAGTTTCAAGGAAAAGAGAAAGAAGATCCACAAGCCCATGTGATGACATATCACCTCTGGTGCTCCTTGAATTCCTACGTTGATGATTCCATTCGTCTTCGTCTTTTCGAACGAACTCTTACAGGTGTTTCAGCTAAGTGGTATAATTAGCTACCTCAAAATATCTATCATGACTTTAACACTCTTGCCATGGCCTTTCTCACACATTTCTAGTTGTTGATTCGCTACGAAACTGGCACCCATATGCTAACATGGCTCAAGAAAGACACTGCAACCCACATATTTGATCACATCCATGAATAGAGACGTAGATATCACCTGATTAAGTTAGATATTTTTGATCAATTGTTGACTGAGTGGTTCACCAAAACATTTGTCAACAAAATTGGTGAGGACATTGCTATGGGTGGATGCGTCACTGAGGAACAAGCCATCGCGTGTGCCTAGTATCTAGACCTCATCTATTCACAATTTGGCATGTTATATGATATGTTACCTGAAGCACCCAGACCATCATCTAATCTGGCGACATCTAAGTCTCCGGCTACACCTCCGGTTGATGGAGTAATTGGTTCAATGACTCAAACCTCTGCAAAGTATTCTTCCAAATAGAAGTTGATCTCCAACACTGCTTCCAATGGTTCCTCTCACAATTCACCAGGCCTTGGTAAAATCTCAAAGGTTCACGCTGCCCAGTCTACCGCAATGGACAAATCCTATAAAGGTAAGAAGAATAGCAAAGGCAAGGGTAAAGATGATGCCCCGAAACAGGGCCCTCCTAAATCGTCTACTAGTGATGCTTCTCAATGGAAGCCTAAGTATCCATGCCTCATCTGTGAGGAGGATAACTATACTAAGGATTGCCCTAGATGATCTGAAGTTAGTTGTTTTCTCAAAGGGACCCCAGTTGTCCTCAAAGAGCCCTTTTCATCCTAGCAAACCCAAATGGTAGACCAACCTCAGTCATCTGCTTCCAAAGGTTCACAAGTGGTCATGATGAATACACTGATTAACGTGTCTACCAGGTCAAAATATTATCAAACTCCTACCCTAATAGAAGGGAAAGAGAAAGAAGGTACCCCTTCTTCTTCTACCCCATCCAGTTATGGTCCTCTCCATATAAAGTGACCTAATCCTGATGCCACCATTTGACCACATTCTCGAGGTGTGCTACAAAAGTCCTCATACAATCCAAATTCTCCAGCTGCTCAAGATTATAACATTATTGAATATTTGTCTCAAACACCATCAACTATGTCTGCTCTCGAGGTCCTTCAAAGTTTTCCTTCTCAATGGAAATCATTACTATCGGCTATTGGGGGTATTGATCCAACTAACTCTAATCTCATTTGTTTTGATCTAGAAAACCACATTGTACATTTACCTCATCAGATTTCCTTTCTCATTTAGGTGATCATAAATGAGAAAACCATTCATAGGACCATCATCGATGAAGGTGCTTCTACCTGCATCATGTATGTTGCTTGTTGGAAGGAAATTGGTTCTCCTACTCTGAACCAGTCTCCAAACACTTTGGAAGCTTATGATGGATGTCAACCATTCGGTGTCCTACCTAACCTTTCCATCACTTTGGAGGGCAAGACATTACACGTCGAAGTAAAGATCGTTGATGTTAATATTAACTATAATCTTCTACTCAGACGAAGTTCAACTCATGCCATGCATGTTGTAGTCTCCTCCCTTTTCATGTGATTTGTTTTCCTCATCAAAGGAAGATAGTCATAGTCGACCAACGGTCCCTATTTGCCTATTCCTCCTCGGATGGAAACGTTCCTTATGTAAAGCACACCGTGCTCCTTATGAGAGTGTGGGGGTAGGACTTTTTAATGATCCGACCTTAATGGGTATTTTTTACTCCTGCCTCTGCATGTTTCCTCCGTCAACATGATTTTGGTCAAGTATGATCTTTGGTTCATTACCTCACCAGATATTGTTGATACATGGGGCGAGGTTATGCCACTAAGTCTTGTTGAAATTAATTATATGGAGATTGTTTCGGCTTCACCTTCGGTATCCTCTGATCATATTTTTCCGAGTACATCTCTTGACACATATTCTCAATCCCCGTGGCTTGGCTCTTCGAAATATCCCAATCCCTTAGCCGAGACTTTTCTTTCTGACAAGAGTATCATGGAAGTTGTCTCTAGAGGAAGTACCTTGGAATGACACTCATCATCGTTCCTCGTTCTTGCTAGTTCGACGATCGTGTCTACTTGTCTTGAGAAGTTATCTTCTTAGTTCCTGACCCTACCACTTCTAACACTGATCATGAATCATGAAGTTTGGTCGGAAGGGAACATGGGTAAAATTACCCAAACGATGCCAATTAATATTTTTGTCAAGCCTGGTGTCATTGAAAATTTCCATATTGGGGTAACATGTTCTCCGGATTAGATCAAGCTCTATACTCGTCTGTTCCAAGAGTTCCAGGATGTTTTTGCATGGTCATATGAAGAAATTCTCAACATCGACCCAAGTATAGTCGTGCATGAAATTTTGACTTACCCTCATGTGAAGCTTTCTCACCAACAGCTTCGTCCAGTGTACCCTAGAAAAGTGGCCGCCATCAAGGATGAAGCTGAAAATCTTCTCAAAGTTGGATTTATTTATCCTATCCCTCTTACAGATTGGGTGTCAAATATTGTACCAGTGACAAAGAAGCAAGGCACTATTGATGTTTGTGTCGATTAACGTGATCTCAATTGGGCCTATCCAAAGGATAAGTAACCCACTCCCTGCATTGACTAGATCATTGACAAATGCGCTGGAAGTGAATTATTTTCCTTTATGGATGGTTTTTCTGGTTACAACCAGATAAACATTGCACTGACTAATCAAGCTAATACAACCTTTATCTTTCTGTGGGGAACCTTTGCGTATAAAAAGCTCCCTTTTGGCCTTAAGAATGTCGAGGATACATTTCAGAGAGATATGTCTTATGCATTCCACGACATTCAAAACATCGTTCAACCTTACTTGGATGATCTCCCCACTCATTCTCGTAAACTCGATGATTATCTTGATCATCTCTGGAAAATTTTTCTTTGTTGTAGACACTACAACATTTGGCTGAATATGCATAAATGTGTCTTCTACATCGAATCCAGACGTATCCTCGGCTTTATCATTTCGAGAGAAGGCATTCACCTTGATCCTCTTAAAGTCAAGGCCATTGTTAATTTACCCCCTCCATGTTCATTGCATCAACTGTAGAGTCTGCAAGGAAAGGAAAATTTCCTCTGTTGTTTTGTATTAAACTATGCTCAGCTAGCTTTAGGGTTCACCTGGCTGCTTAAGCAAGGAAACCCATTTGTTTGGGATGAGATTGCCCAAAAGTCTTTTGATGAGCTAAAAGCTACCCTCATAATTGCTCCTTTGTTGCACCGTCCGAATTATCTTCGCGATTACTTCCTCTATCTAGTTGCAGCCTCTAGTACCATCGCTATGGTGCTAATACAGTATATGATGAAGGCAATGAACATATAATTTACTACCTCAGTCGTAATCTCCTTGACACTGAGACGCATTATGCTCACGTCGAGAACTTGGCTTTGGTTGTCGTACAGGCTATTCAATGCTTTCGGAATTACATTATCCTCCACACTACCACTATGATTTCCAAATGTAACCCCATGACCTACATCCTGACTTACCATTTGCTGGGGGGCAAGTATTTTAAATGGATTGTCATCCTCCAAGAATTCTATTTGGTGTTCACTACTACCAAATCTAAGAAATCACTAGTCTTTGCTGAGTTGATTTTCTCCCTTCCCTCTATTTCTCTTCCTCTTGGTGCTGATGAGCAACTCTCGGACAAGAATCTTTTCCTAATTAGCACTCTCGACCCTTGGTACGGTGATATCATCATGTATCTCTAGACATCCACCTTCCGGTCTGCCTTGACCAAGAATTATTGTCGATGAATTCAGCATCAATCCGAACCTTACCGTATCATTGGAGATACTTTGTACCGCGTAGGTGTTGATTCAATTCTTCACCATTGTCTCACTCTCGAGGAGGTTGAGAGGGTCTTGAATGGTTTCCATTATGACGGATCTGGCAGTCATCTATTTGGATATGCTACTGCTCAAAAAATACTTCGCGCTTGTTATTTCTGGCCCTCCATATTCAAGGATTTCATCCTTGTTGTTTGCAAATGCCATGAATGCCATATTTATCAGAGTAAAATGCGCATCCCACCCTCTCACATACACCTGGTTATTACCGTTGGTCCTTTTGCCGAATGGGGCATCGACTATATGACATATAACCTTCGTTCGATTGGGGGCATGGTTATATTATAGTTTTAGATAGGGGAGGAATGACCTGTTATAGAGTTTTATGAACCCAACGTTTCGAACTACCAAGTGAGTCCATCATTAGGGGATGCGTCAATAGATATTCTGAAGATATTGGTGATGTATCCATGAGCTACATTTCAGAGTATATATATAGGTTATGAAAGAAATAATATAAAAAATTTGGTCAGCTATTATCTGATTAGTTTGTCAGTATTTAGATTTTTTATTTTATTTTAATTTACTAATTATTAAATAATTATTATAATATTCAATTAATGTACTTAAATTTTGATTAATTAATTTACTATATTATTTATTAATTAATTACTGTATTTATTAAAATTATGTTATTATTAATTTGTTTAATAATTAATTATTAATTATTTGTTTAATTAATTAAATTATGTTATTTTTTAATTAATTTATTTAATCATTTTTTTTTTTTAAATCTATTTATTTGTTCATTTTTATTAATAATTTATTTTAGGTTCCTAAATGGATGTCTTATATAGATTTACCCTTAAAGATTTGTGGTTAATCACTATTTATATGTAAATTCTAGTGTTAATTTCTAATTATTTTAATTTGAGTTATTACAACTATATGCTTAATTTAAATTCATATGTTACTATAATATTATAATTATTAAATTATGATTCAAGTTTTAGTAACCTGTCTCCCCACCATGTTTGATGATAGTAACACACAGGAGTACAAATCATCGAGTGGTAACAGCGCAAATATAGAGATTGAATATCATAAAAGCATGGGAAAATATATTCCGGGAGCCTGTCAACAACCCAGCAATACAAACAACGTTTCCTCTAGAATGCAAACTAGCTTTAATTACCAAACGCAGAAACTGGCTAAGAATCTGCATGAGGAGAACCACACTCAACTAGACTCCTCATCTCCTCAGAACACAATTCCTCCTCTCGATATAACAGTTAATAATCTTCTTTCTCACATATCACCAAAAGAAAACAACGCAGATATGGAGAAGGATAGAAGTAGTGTAGGTAAAAAGGTAACCTGTCTCCCCACCATGTTTGATGACAACAACATGCAAGAGCACAGATCACCAAGTGGAAATAATGCAGATATAGAGATTGAATATCATAAAAGCATGGGAAAATATATTCCTGGAGCCTTTCAACAACCCAGCAATAACTCCAGAATCCCTCGTAGGAACAACAACCCATCTACTAGCTTCTCTCATTCAAAAACTCGAACCATAAATCCCAATCAAAGTCTGAAATCAGATAATTCCCAGGTCATTAACTTATCAGACATCCACTTAGATCATGCAACTGAATCCATCCTGAAAAAAGGTCTAAATTTTGCTATAACCCCTAATAAAATACCTGTGGAGGAGGTCATCAGTAATATCGAAGTAGCTATTAAAGAGCTAGATATAGCTAAAAGTGAAGAAATCAGAGAAGATATTGCAAAAATTCTTAGAACTTCTAAATCTCCTACATCCAACATATCCTTAGAAGAAAAAAGAGCCTTAAACAACCTCATAAAAAATAAAAACATAGTCATCCTAAAGGCTGATAAGGGCAACGCAACTGTGATCATGAAGAGAATCGATTATGACAATAAAATGGAAGAACATCTAAATAACAGTGGTTGTTATAAAATAATTAATAAAGATCCCATTGAGAAAATTATGTGTGAAGTAATTAAGAAAATCAAAGAATCATCTCTGGATGACATCACAAAAAAAATCATCCCTAATAGTTCCATTATTCCTAGAATTTATGGTGCTCCTAAAGTTCATAAACCCAACATAACTCTTAAACCTATAGTCAATACCACAGGTTCCCCTACTTACCTTCTGGCAAAACACCTGGCCAAAAAACTTAGACCCCTGTCTAGTAAAAACCCTTCTTATATTAAGGACTCCTCTTTTTTTGTTCAATGGATTAATAACATAGAAATGAAGGATGAGGATCTCATGGTTAGCTTTGATATTGTATCTCTTTATACTATGATTCCTATTGATGAATCTATTAATATCATGAGAAACATCACTGATAAAGAAATTGTGGATCTTTTGGAGCTTTGTTTAAAATCCTCTTACTTCAGTTTCAAAGGTAAAATTTATGAACAAACCCATGGTGTGGCGATGGGCTCTCCTCTATCCCCCATAGTTGCCAACATCTTTATGGAGCACTTCGAACAGAAGGCCCTTTGGTCATTTCCATACACCCTTGAAGAATGGAAAAGGTTTTTCAATGACATATTTTCCAAGTGGAGTCATGGAAAAGAAAAAATTGACCTATTCCTCAATCACTTAAATAGCCTTTTTGACCATATAAAATGCACTATTGAAATTGAAAATAACAACCTGCTTCCCTTTTGGGATATCCTTCTAACCAAAAAAGAAGGGTCACTTGGTTTCCAAGTCTATAGAAAGAAAACCCATACAAAACGATATCTACATGCAAATTCTTATCACCACCCTAAATAGAAGATTGGTATCATAAGGACCTTAACCACTAGGGTGTCCAGAATATCTGATCCTGACCATTTAAAGGATGAACTCAACCATCTTCACAAAGTGTTTGAACTAAATGGCTATAATAGGAATACCATTAAGAAAGCCATGCAACTATCCCTAAACAAGAATAATAATGATATCAAAGATCAAAATTTATCAGCCCCTAAGGTCTCCCTTCCATACATAAAAGGCACCATTGATAAAATTACTAAAATTCTTAATAAACATAACATTAATGTAGCCTTCACCCCTGCCAACACCATCAAACAACTATTCAACTCAGTTAAAGATCCCATAAACCCTAACCTTCAAAAAGGTGTTTATGTTATTCCTTGCTCGTGTAGAAAGGAATACATAGGCAAAACAGGTAGGTCTATCAACATCAAAATTCAAGAATACACTGCCGACTTAAGAAGAGAAAGGACCTCAAAATTGGCCTTAGTAGAACATGTTCACTCTTCCTCTCATTACATCTGCATGGAAGAAGTCAAACTAGTTAGAAAAGAAGACCACTATCTTAAAAGGAAAATCAAAGAAGCCATTGAAATAGAAAAAAGGAAGAACAACTTGAACCGAGACGATGGATTAAAACTAAGAAACACCTGGAAACCTTTACTTGAAATCTTAAAGAATCAATAATTAACTCATGTCCCTTATAATAATTTAATCCCTCCTCTCTCATTAAAAAATGATAAAATAAAAAACAACAAGCAAACATCATCTAACATCCTCCTTTAAAATAAAACAAAAACAAATATAAACATATAAATAATAATTGATTATTTCATAACTAATCATTTGATAATATTAAAATAAAACTCGAATCATAATTTATCAATTATAATATTATAGTAACATATGAATTTAAATTAAGCATATAGTCATAAAAACTCAAATTAAAATAATTAGAAATTAACACTAGAATTTACACACAAAATTATAGTGAATTAACTAACCAAATCTTGAAGTGTTTAAATTCTATATAAGACATTCGATTTAGGAACCTAAAATTAAGAATTATTAATAAAAATGAAACAAATAAATAGATGCATAAAAAAAATGAATTAAACAAATTAATTAATTAATAAATAATTAGAAGTAAAAAAAAAATCTAAATACTAACAACTAATCAGATAATGGCCGACCAAATTTCTTATATTATTTCTTTCATAACCTATATATATACTCTGAAATATAGCTCATGGATACATCATTAATATCTTCAGAATATCTATTAATGCATCCCCTGATGATGGACTCACTTGGTAGTCTAAAACGTTGGGTTCATAAAACTCTATAACAAGTCATTTCACCCCTATCTAAAACTATCCTCACCTATATGGATTCATTATTTAATATATTATAGTTGTTGTGGATTATTTCACCAAATGGATGAAGCTGTAGAATTTTCACCGATAGATCAACCTGATGTATGTAATGTCCTAAAGCATAATACTTGATCTACTTCTACCATAAACTTTGCGGAAGCTTAAACAGATATGGCATCATCAAGCATGAATAGATATAACTGAGAATGAGAAGTAATCAACCGTAACACAGAAGATATATCCCTGGGGAAAGCACCAGCCTAAAACCCCAACTCTGTATTATCATACAAGTGGAAATATTGTTCAAGTTAAAAAAAGAATTAGCTCTCAAGCTATCTTGATCTCTTTGCACTCAAACAATATAGCTCACAGACTCAATAGACATAGAATATATCTTCCTCAAGCCCTCCAAGCCTCCTATTTCCTTGCGCAGTTTTGATTGGGGTCCAATGATATCACATGTGTGAATTTCACTCATCACACTCACTATAACCTCAGGTTCAACTGTGCAATCGATAAGGAATAATATTCCTTTTGCATGCAAGCAATATTCACCAAGGAATATCCTAGCAACTGATAGTACACTATCCCTCCATCTGATCTCAACTGGGTCTCTGGCTGAACTGAAATGCATGAGTTATCTGTGAGTGAATACTTAGTTATCTTAATTACAGTAGTTACATGCGTGCAAGCATTAACTAACTGAACTCTCATTAATTTAACAAACTATTAAATTAATCTAATTAGATTTGACTAAGTTAAACTAAGTCAACTGATTACAACTCAATATTACAACTCACTCTTATCTCTTTAACTGAAGGTTAAATTCCTCAATCAAAGGAGACATTGTTGCATGTCCTCACATAGACTTCAAGTTTGATTTTCCTTAACTAATTAACTCAAGATGAATTAATTAATTAATTTCCAAACTATTGTTGATATCAAATTCGAGTTTTACTTCCTATGTTTAGTCCACAGACTGACTAAAATAAGAAGGGATCCCGAAATGCTATTTATAGAAAAATCTATTTTTAGCACTTTCACTTTTCACCCATTGTTGCTAAGACCTCCAATGGATGAACTGCTATTTATAGCCCAGCTATTTATAACAGTGATATTTTTAGCATTTCTTGTTGCATATCTCAACACTCCCTCTCAACAAGAAAGGGATTATCAGCAACCCTGATCCTGTCTCTGTGGAACTCGAACTTGCATTTTGACAATGCCTTTGTCAAAATATCTGCATCCTACTCCTCAGTCAAAACATACTACAACATCATGATCCTCTTGACCACACAGTTTCGTAGATGACAGTAACGAATATTTATATGCTTGGACCTGTAATGAAATACTGGATTCTTAGAGAGTTTTATGCAACTCTGATTATCACAGTATATCACCATAGGATCCATCATCTGACCAAACAATCCCACTAGAATCTTTTGCATCCAAATGGCCTCACATGCTGCCTAACTCGTAACCATGTATTCACCCTCTGCTGAGCTAAGTGCAACTGATCTCTATTTCCTGCTATACCAAGAAACTGTAGTTGAACCAAGGTTGAATATTCCTCCAGAAGTGCTCTTCAGGTCTGATGGACTACCAACCCAATCAGCATCCGTGAAGCCTTGCAACTTCACTCCCTTTGTTCGTATGTACCATAATCTGTACTTTGTAGTGCCTCTGAGATATCTCAGCACATGCTTCGCTGCCTTCCAAAATAGCTTGGTAGGCTAAACCATAGCTTGACTTAGCTGGTTCACTGCAAAGCATAATTCGGGTCATGTGTTCACTAGATACATGAGTGAACCCACCATCTACTAATAAACGGTAGCAGGTACTACCTCACCTAAAGTAGCATCCTCCTTCCTCCAGTTCCCAGCTAGAGGAGTCTACATGGGCTTGCACTTCTCCATGTGAAAGCACCTGAGTATCTCATTGGCATACTTTCCTTGAGACACAAGTACTTCCCCATATTTCTGCCACACTTCCATGCCTAGAAAGTAGTGCATGAGGCCTATGTCCTTCATCTCAAACTCTCTTGCAAGTTCCTCCTTGCAAGATTTGATCAACTGATCATCACCTGTCAAAATCAAATCATCGACATAGAGTACAATAATCAATGGCTTACCATATAGCATGATGTGGTATAGGTTCACATCTACTTCACTCTTGGTGAAGCCCAACCCAGTGAAATAGTTGTCGATCCTAGTATACCAAGCACGGGGTGCTTGCTTTAGCCCATACAGTGCTCACTTGAGTCGGCAGACATGCGTGTTACGAAACCAGCTCAAGAAAAGATAGAAAAGATAGATCAACGCCTTAGAATTCAGCCTCTTTGAGGGGGCAACCTCCTTTACATTACATAAATGAACAATTCTTGGATGATACAAATGAAAAGACATCCTTT
>APFE031493246.1:697992-737890 GCA_000404065.3 Pinus taeda | reverse complement strand
TGTAAGGGCACAATAATAATAATAGTGGGCTTCTATGGGGCACCATAGTAACAATATGGGCACTACATGGGTACATCAATATAATAAGTGGTTTGTACTAATAACAATAAGGGGTGACACTAGTAGTATAGGGGCCTAACATGCCCCTCTCCTTCCAAAAGTGTTGTCCTCAATGCTTGAGTAGTTCTTGATGCTTCTGTATAAAATTCTTGTCGTCCCATGTGGAATCTTCTACTGGTAAGTACTTCCACTTGATGAGATACGTTGAAATTGATCGATTTCTTAGCTGCTCCATATGAGGATTCGGTGCATCCTGTAACCTGACTCTAGAAGTAGCATTTGCATCTGCCAGGCGTGCATTTTGTGATTGTATCCATGCCTGCACTGTGGCATCATTTCGTTTTATAGATGGCCCTGCTGATGAAACTGATGAATGCACCAACACTGAGGTATTTGCAGACAGATTAGAACCTCTTTGATGTAATGCTAGCATCTTGCCATGTAGTAAATTAGCTAAACCATTTAAGTCCTGCTTAGCATGTTCTTGACTACTTGCGACTTGATGTCCCTGCAAAACTCTCGATCCAGCTTGATAGTTGCATAGAGAAGAGCTTACTGTGGTGACTGCAATATTTGTACCAGGAGGACTACACCCGCGTTTTGATGCATCACTTGCTTTTCTGGTAACACCACGCACATCACTGTCATTTGTCATATTTTTCAGATTTCATTACCTGAAGACTGGCAATGGACCTTGAACCATCAGCCTGCTTTAATGAGGCCCCATGCATGAGTGTGCTATTTCTTGAGACCATTTCAAGTAATCTCGATTGTGTTACTTCTGAACCGAATTTTGTACCTGCAATGGCTAGGTCACTGGATGTGGTAACAGTTAAACTTGACCTTATGGAGCCTTGTTTTACTTCCGGAGAAGGCAAACTAGCTCTTCCATCACCACTAGAATTTAATGTGCCATGCCCAATCACTTCAGATTGAGGATTACGAATAGCTTGGCAATTATCTATCCCTTGACATATTGCAGAACTTAAAACCAACTGTCTTGCTGACAAATCCACTGTAGCTGATGTAACAGTCCTGCCTTCAGAAATTAAGTTCTTTGGAAGCCCCTCATCTCTTAGTCTGGGATTATCTTCAGCGTTATTTGATTTAATCTTGGTTTCACCTGGAACAATTGGCGAGGTAGTGGAAGAGGACACTGATGCCACAAATATTCTTTCATGTGACAATAAAGCACGAGGAGGAGTCTCATAATCACCGACCCATCTAGGGCCAAATGAGACACCTGGGGGCAGAGCTCTCCTTATCTTCTGAGGTGCAATCTTCCAGGAAACTGGTCCAAGGTTTGCAACAAACCGAGCAAGACTTCCTGCATAAGCATGCTCTGAGCGAATTCCAACAGGGATTAGCTGCTTTGACTCCCCATCTAGAATAGTAAGTATTGAGTCATTTCCATTCTCTAGTTGGTTAAATGGCCTGTAAGTAGCACGACGCTTTTCTTCCAACTGCAATGGCTGCCTTCCATTTCTCCAAACCGGTTGCTTAAGAGCAGACACTGAATGTTCTTCTGCTTTCTCAGAATTGCTTTCAACCAAGAATCCCATACCATCTAAATTTCCAAATAGATTTCCAGGATTTTCAGCCTTCCATATCTTGGTGCTATCCTTTTTCTTCTTGATATGTCGTTCTATTTCTAGAGTTTTAGGAGTGTTAATTTCTTCCAATCCTTTACAAGATATGGTCGGATTCATTTCTTGATGTTCAATGTGATCTTTCACTTCTTGAACATTTTTCTTCTTGATATGTCCTTCTATCTTGATAGTTTGAGTGGTAGTTTTGACCAATGAATTACAAGACATGTTTGGATTCATTTCTTCTTTCTCGATGTGATCTTTCACTTCTTGCACCCTTTTCTTCTTGATATGTCCTTCTATCTTGAGAGTTTGAGGAGTGGTAATTCTTGCCAATGCTTTACAAGATATGGTATGATTCATTTCTTCTTTCTCTAGGATGGGGCCCTGGTGTATATCCTCTTGTTTTGATGGTTCTTGATCCTTTTCTTCCTCCTCTTCATATTCTATGTAAAATAATTTCTTCTCAGCACACTTATGACCTTTAGTGCATTTGCTATCACAATTGTAACAAAGACCTTTTTCTCTTTTTTCTTCCAACTGTTGTGGTGTAACCCTTGTAGGTTGTGGAAGGCTAGGAGAAACAACACTTCCATCTTTATAGTTGTGAGGGGTATGCTTCCTGGTTTCCATAATTTTGCTCTCCATTATGTCACAAAGCCCTTTTTCTCTTTCCAATTGTTGTGGTGTTGCTCTAAAGAAGGTGTTGCTCTTTGTATCCTCATAATGTGCTATCATTTCCTCCGTGAAAATTGCCCACGTAACAAGTCGTTTACGAGAACAAAGCCCTTTATACATAAAAATTGATCCGGTTCTAAATATGAAGATGCAATACATACCTTTTGTAACAGTGGTACACCATGTATATCAAAATATTGCTCCATCTGCCGTATCCAATTTACTGGATCCTTTCCATCAAACTTCCTCATCTTGCTTTTTCTTGATTTTAGGAGCTCGATCTTGAAATGACTGTAACTCTGTACTTTCAGATCTTTAAGTTCTGAAACTATGACCTGTAGTAGTCCTTTGTGTCCTCTTTCCAATGCCACAAGTCTGACCCAAATTGATTTCTCCAAGGAAGGGTTATGCGAAATCTCCCACAGTGACTTGATTATAGACTAGTTCAGTAGAGCGAACTTGTAGGACGTGCCATGAGTCACTGTTTCAACCATTGGATCTAAAAAATTCATAAAAGAAACTACATTCCGTCCTCTTTCTACACCTTCTTACGAAATTTCAATCTGATCCCTAGAGAGAAAGTTATTACAATTTTCCCCAAGTCACCTGTTTGGAATGTAATTCAGGAGTCTGCAAAAAGACCAACTTCCTCAGATCATATCTCTGCCAATATCGCGCAAAAAGCTCTGAAATTCGGACCCAAGGTTAAGCGCGATTTCTTCTCAAATGGGTTTTTTTTGTGACTTCTGAAACATCACAGAAAAATAGTTATAGCGAGAATTCCACGATGATCTGTTTGGAGCAGTGAAACCCTAGAATCCAAAGCTCTGATACCAAATGTTATGAAACCAGCTCAAGAAAAGATAGAAAAGATAGATCAACGCCTTAAGAATTCAGCCTCTTTGAGGGGGCAACCTCCTTAACATTACATAAATGAACAATTCTTGGATGATACAAATGAAAAGACATCCTTTCTATATATAGGAGTCTAAGGGCTCATAACATAATCAGAGCCGACATAACAATAATAATGTAAGGGCACAATCAATAACAATAGTGGGCTTCTATGGGGCACAATAGTAACAATATGGGCACTACATGGGTACATCAATATAATAAGTGGTTTGTACTAATAACAATAAGGGGTTACACTAGTAGTATAGGGGCCTAACAATGCGACTCATGATTGAAGGTCTCAAATACTATGGGCTGCTCAATGTATACCTCTTCCTCAATCTTCCCATTGAGGAATGTCGTCTTCACATCTGTCTGATGGATCTTCCAACCCATCTGAGCTGATAGATCTAGCATTGATCTAATAGATGAGTACCTTGCTATGGGAGCAAAGGTCTCATCATAGTCAATCCCGTCAACCTGTGAGAAACCTAGGGCAACAAATATTGCCTTGTGTTTCTCAACACTGCCATTAGCTTCCTGCTTTACCTTCTAAAGCCATCAGGAACTAACCACTAATTTTTCCACAGGTCTAGGGACAACATCCCACACATTGTTCTATATGATAGAATCGTACTCTTCTACCATTACATCAACCCAGACCAGTTGCTACAGTTCCTTCTAAAAAGAAGAAGGTTCGATCGCTACAAACTCCCCAACCAGGGCCATGTAGCCAGTGTCTCTCTTGGGAGATCTCCTCTGTTTGCATTGAGAGGATGGCTACCCCCACATTCTCTCTCGCATCCTACATCAATCTGTCAGCTTCCTGCGAGCGTTTCTACCCATCTCTAGAAGAATCTCTCGCAGTGGTGGTCTCCACTACTAGATACTCTGCATGTAGCTGATCCTCATCATCAGGAGGCTCCTCCTCCTTTGGAACTAAAAGTTCCTCATTTCCATGCAACTTGAGCTCTCTCTCAAGTGACACTCGCATGGCTCCCTACTCATCGAAATTCAGATCCTTGCGCACTATGGTCCTCTGACTAGCAAGCAAAAACACACGATAGTTGTGGGGTGTATCTGTGTACCCCACAAGTATCCCCAACTCAGTTGTTGGGTCTAGCTTCTTCCAAGCATCTTTGGTCACATGACAGAAAACTAGTGATCCAAAGATGCGGAAGTGACTCAAATCTGGTCACTTCCTCGAAAAAGCCTCCATAGGTGTCTTCATCCCCAAAATACGATGAGGACTTCTATTCTAAAGGTACACTGCTGTATTTCATGCCTCTGCCCATAGATGAAGTGGTTGGCCTTGCTCATGCAACATCGCTCGAGCTACTCCCACAATAGAGATGTTCTTCCTTTTGGCCACCCCATTATGTTGTGGGTTATGGGGTGCCATTAGTTCCCGTTTAATTCCTTCTGCTGCACAGAAGTCTTTAAACTACTGGGAGATATACTCTCCACCATTGTCGCTATGTAAGGCTTTTACTTTCTTCCCAAATTCTTTCTCTACCGAGACTTTAAACTCACAAAACCTTAAGAAGGTTTGATCCTTCTTTTGCATAAAGTAGATCCAACATCTACAAGAAAAATCATCAATGAAAATAACATAGTACCTTTGTTTAGTGGTGGAGGCTATAGAGAATGGTCGACATACATCTGGGTGAACTCGCTCCAGGATTGCTCCAGCTCTACTATCCCGGTCTTGAAAGGAAGCTTCCACATACTTACTTAGGGTGCATCCTTTGCATGTGTCTGTTTGCTCCAGTTTTCCCTTGGGTAAGCCGATAGAAATTTGATGCATGATCTTCAAGGCTCTGTGATGCAAGTGGCCCAGTCTCCTATGCCATAGCTCGCCAACATCTTGGCTTTTCACCACCTATTCTTTGGAACTTAGTGCATCATAGTCATCTACCTCCAGCTTGTAGAGATTCTTTACTCAAATCCCTATTCGCTTGGTCTGTCCGGTGCCAATATGCCTCAGGAAAACTTTTCCTTTACTAAAGACTACATCATAGCCGTTATCTTCTAGCATAGCAACAAACACAAGATTCTTTTTCAAACCTGGTACATACTTAACAACAGATAGGGTGACAGGAGCACCATGCTCCCTTTGAAACACAATTGTACCTTCACCGGAGACACAATGTTTTCCATCATTGCCCATCTCGAACCGCATCTGGAGATCCTTCTCCTCCAATGTACTGAAAATATTCTTTTCACCCGACATGTGGAAAGAATCTCCACTGTCCAGGTACCAAACACATCATACCATGGATGAAACCATGCATGCAATAAGCGAGAAATCCAGCTCAAACTGTGAAGCTGGTGCATCACCATCAAATCCCTTTGAGGAACCCTTCTTGGATTTCTTTTGTGGGCAATGCATAGCATAATGGCCCACTTCATGACAGTGAAAGAATCGCACCTTCGACTTGTCAACCTTCTTCATACCATGAGAAGATTTGGATTGGGACGCCTTCCTTTTCCCTTTCTTAGCTTTACTTGCTAAAGCTAGATTTTCTTCATCATCTTGTTTTGATGAAGATCCACTCCTGGTGTTCTGCCTTATCTCCTCCTACATTAGATCCGACCAAATTCATTCCCAATCTGGTAGTTTCTCTCTTCCATTAACCGAGTCCTGGTAGCTATGCCAGCTCTTAGGAAGATCGAGGAGTGCTAGAATCACCATGTCGTCATCAAAATTCACGACCCCTACACTTGCAAGCTCATCCCTGCAGGTGGTGAGCTTTTTCAGGAACGTAGAGATTGTGTTGCCCTTTTCACACTTGATCTTGCGAAGTTTGTCCTTCAGTGCCAGCTTCCTCTAATCACTACTATTATGATAAAGATCTTTCAATGTTTTCCACATTGAAAATAGAGTCTCCTTCCCATGGAGGCTCGAGACAATGTCATCTCAAACTCCATCAAGGAGTATTTTTCTTGCTCTAGCCACACACTTTTTCCATTCCACCAGTTGAGCAGCATCTGTCGGATTTTGGACTTCTTGATCAATGATGTCCTTAAGACCATTATGTTCCAATACTACCTCCATGCGATCCTTCCAGGCTATATAATTCGAGCTACTATCAAGGGCATATTGGAGTCTTAAATCACTGAATGCCATCGGTGAAATAGATGTGATAAGAACTTAATTCAATATTCAAAAACCAAAATTGGTACTTCTCCTACTTGTATACTATTCTGACTTGATCACCTTTGCTCTGATACTATGTAAAATTTTCACCTATAGATCAACCTGATGTATGCAATGTCTTAAAGCATAATACTTGATCTACTTCTACCATAAACTTTGCGGAAGATTAAATAGATATGAGCATCATCAAGCATGAACAGATATAACTGAGAATGAGAAGTAATCAACTGTAACGCAGAAGATATATCACTAGGGAAAGCACCAGCCTAAAACCCCAACTCTGTATTATCATACAAGTGGAAATCTTGTTCAAGTTACAAAAAGAATTAGCTCTCAAGCTATCTTTATCTCTCTGCACTCAAACAATACAGCTCACAGACTCAATAGACATAGAATATATCTTCCTCAAGCCCTCCAAGCCTCCTATTTCCTTGTGCAGTTTTGATTGGGTTCCAATGATATCACGTGTGAATTGGACTCATCACACTCACTATAACCTCAGGTCCAACTGTGCAATCGATAAGGAATAATATTCCTTCTGCATGCAAGGAATATTCACCAAGGAATATCCTAGCAACTAATAGTACACTATCCCTCCATCTGATCTCAACTGGGTCTCTGACTGAACTGACATGCATGAGTTATCCATGAGTGAATACTCAGTTATCTGAATTACAGTAGTTACATGCATGCAAGCATTAACTAACTGAACTCTCTTTAATTTAACAAATTGTTAAATTAGTCTATCCAGAATTGACTAAGTTAAACTAAGTCAACTGATTACAACTCAATATTACAACTCACTCTTATCTCTTTAACTGAAGGTTAAATTCCTCAATCAAAGGAGAAACTGTTGCATGTCCTCACATAAACTTCAAGTTTGATTTTCCTTAACTAATTAACTCAGGATGAATTAATTAATTAATTTCCAAACTGTTGTTGATATCAAATTCGAATTTTACTTCCTTTGTTTAGTCCAGGGACTGACTAAAATAAGAAGGGATTCTGAAATGTTATTTTTAGAAAAAAAGATATTTTTAGCACTTTCACTTTTCACCCATTGTTGCTATGACCTCCAATGGTTGAACTGCTATTTATAGCAGTTCTATTTTTAGCATTTCTTGTTGCAAATCTCAATAGAAGCGATGCCTACATACTCTACAGATGAAAACATGGAGGCTCAATTTCTATTCAATCACATTATTTCTAGGTTTGGAGTACTCCAGGCCATTGTCACAGACCATGGCTCCCGTTTTCGAGATTACATGATGGCTGAGCTGACTTCTATGTTGGGCTTGCACCACAATGGCTCAACCTCGTATTCCCCTCAGGCCAATGTCCAAGTTGAAGTTGTGAACAAATTCTTGGCTACGATGCTTCAACGCACCATTGGGATGCACAAGTCAAATTGGCATCTCATGCTCTTTTCAACTTTGTGGGCTTATCGAACCTTGACCAAGGATGAAATTGGATTCACACCATTCCAGCTAGTCTATGGTCTGGAATCAAATTTATCGATTGAGTGTGAAATTCCCACACTCAAGCTAGCTATCAAACTTCTCTCTGAGAACTCACCTCAAGAAGAACACCTCTTGTATTTAGAATGACTGGATGAGACTCACCGTCTTGCTTCTTTGGTCATCGATGCACAGAAAAAGTGGTTCAAGTCCCATTTTGATCAGTCTATCTCTCCTCGAGATTTTTCTAAGGGCGATTTGGTTCTTCTATATGATCAAGCTAATCATAAGATGGGGGCAGGTAAGTTTGAACCCATGTGGCATGGGCCCTAGATTGTCAAATGTGCATTATAGAAAGGGGCATATGAGCTGATTGACTGTGAGGGAAATACCTTAGACAAGCCTCGTAATGGGCTTTATCTAAAAAAATACTATGCCTAGGTCATCTTGCATGGCTACTTTTGTACAATAGTGTGTTACTCATTTTTGTGCAGTGTGGTTTGGTGTGTTGTTTTTCAAGAAACTTTCCTATTTATTATATTTTACCTGCTTTGTAGATATTTGTGTCTCCTCACATCAATTTCGATGACTGTGGTTGCCCTAGTACTCAGAATTTATCATCCGCAACATGGGCCATATATGACCCCCATGGTGAGTTGATTGATCTTCAAGGTAATTGTTTAGGTCGAACAAGTAATAACATTGTTGAGTATAGCGCAATTATCGAATTGTTGTCAGAAGCTATTGCTCTTAACATCAGGGAATTGGTTTTCAACCTTGATTCACAACTTGTTGTTCTTCAACTCAACAGGCAATATTCCGTCAGTAACCCTCAGAAATTGAGAATGAATTTGTGTATTTTTCTATTGGAAATAAATTTTGATTACATTACATATCATCATATTCCTAGGCATATGAATACAATGACAGATGCATTAGCTAATTATGTGTTGGATAGACATTTACGAAACATGTAAAAAAAAAAAAAACAAAGAATTTGTACCATAGTAAGCAAGGAAATATACAAATATATATATAATATATCTATATATATATATTATATATATATATATATATATATATATATATTATATATATATGTTGATAATGTTTGTCATACATCAAAAGCCCAAAAAATAATATGTGTGTTCAAGTACATCAGTGGCTTGCAGGCCTAAAAAATGTAGAATGCTAGACCTATGAACTACTCGACATGGTGCTCATGATAGAACATAACTTATCGTACTACACGAGTCAGCAGTCGGTGGATTCGATGTTATGCCCCCACTGTGCCCCTCTAATTCTGGCATGGGATGTCACCCACCCAGGCATACTCTGGGATACCTGTAGTCAATCCCTCGAGGTTCGCGCGATTTCCTCCTCATTATCGCCTCCTTCATAGCAAGGAGAAATATTGAACTGCCAAGCAACGTGCCTAGAAATCGAAAACATACCAACAAGACGCTCTGGTCCCACATATGCATTTACAAAATTGCAATGTCATGAATACTTGTATTTCAAAAACAATAAAAATTAAAAATTAAAATTGTTTTTTTTTTACCTCCATCGACATAATCTTATCCCTCTAAGAGTGGTTGATCCAGGTGGATGTTGGTGGCCACCCACCTATCCCACTTGGACCCCCACAACTGTCTCTTTCAGTTTTTCCATTTTTGTAATTGTAGCACAATTTACTACTTTTAGCAGTTTTTCGGGTCCTGAACTTCCAAAGCCATTTTGAGGCCCCAAATGACATTTTTTGGGAAATATGGGAGCAACATGGGTCCATAGGCCGATGTTTCTCATCCCAAATTTGTAGTTCTTGGATAGATCTTTCTAACGAGCTATTGTACATGTCAAACGAAGATCAGGTGCTAAAGTTATGACCCCGAGAAGTTAATGTACCAACTTACCCAAAACGGGGCCCACAATTTGGCGTTTCATCTTCTAGGGTTAGGTTTTGGGATGTTAACGGTTTTCCATTGTTTCACAAAAAAAAATAGGCCTTCGAGCCTCATTGTAACACAGTTTAGAGGCAGGTAGCAACCACATCTTTTCTCATAGATAAGCTACCATCGCCCTAGCTAGTTTATTTCCATTTCTGTTTGTAAGCATATTTTAGTATTTTACATTAATGAAATGAAGTATTATTTCCGCTGCATGTATGTGTTTATGGTTATCTCTGTAATTTGTTACATTCTTGTTTAAATCCAGATCAGTGGTATCAGAGCGATCTGCTTTTTCTCTGTTTTTCTTTGCATGTCCCCAACGAGGTCTAGATATAAGGAGCTAGGGCTCAATCTGATTGAAACTTTGCAAGATCAGCCTCCAAATCCTGATGACCTCCCATGGCGGATGAAAAGAAAGATGAGGGGGCAGGAGATCCTATCAAAATCTTGCTTGAAGAAGCCCTCGAGTGACAAAGGAATGCAATGATGGACAGCTTTGCCCAAATCCTTCAGTGGCTACCCAGAGGCAACCCATAGGCTTCCAACGGCTACTTTGGAAACGCCACACCGTTTAAGGTACAAGTTAATTTTGAAATCCCCATATTCGAGGGTCAATAGACACAGATGTTGTAAATAAATGGTTAAATATGCTAGAAAGGTATTTTTATGTTCATAATTTTTCCAGTCGGGAAAAGATTATTTTCGCTCTTCTCAAAGCAACCCCCCACATCAAGGACTAGTGGGAAACCTATTGCAAGAAGAAGAATGAAAATATGGGCTCACTATTTTCAGCTGCACCCACTTGGAATTCATTCTAGGATGCCATTAAGGAGCAGTATTACCCTATCAAAAGCTATGAGGACAAATACATAAAGTGGACCACGTTGTGGCAAGGAAGGGACCAAGATGTGCCAGATTTCACAAACATTTTTCATACCCTTCACACACAGTTGGGTATCAAGGACTCTGAGCTGCATTTGGTACTCAAATACTGCGGATGCCTACACAAGTACATCCAGGAAGAGATGGAGTTCCTGAACATCTCCTCACTTGGCACGGCGTACCGATATGCTGTCAAAATAAAGCAAAAGTTGAAACAAAAGAAGCAAGACTTTGGATCTGCAAATTTGAAGACCAAAGGACAAAGCCAAGGTGGGGTGACCCAAGACAACCCATCAAAGCCACAAGAAAATAACAACACCACGAAGTCAAAGAAGGACACGAGAAAGTGGTGTGAGTTCCATAAGGGCCCCACTCATAACACAAGTGAGTTTCGAACCAAGCATTTGCTCGTGGCCGAGTTGAAGGATTTCGAATCAAATGCATGTTCCGACCCTGAGTCAAAAACCCAACAAGGGGAATGGAAAAGGGAAGTAGATCATTGATGCAGAGCCCAATGCCACTTGCTGGGCATGGGATCCCCCACGGAAAGTTTTGGGGCTTAAAGCCCAAGTTTTGGTCAATGTAATAGAAAGACCCCACGAAATGTGGGGGCGGAGCGTGAGAGCCTAGGATGAACCATAGGGTTGTCTGCCCTAAAATAATGTAATTTAATATAAAATTGTATCAGCCTACCCATGGTCCGTGGACCATGGGATTGTATAAATAGAGGCTCTAAGTGTAAAGATAGCTTTTGGAAAGGAAGTACTAGATAGATGCGAAGGCATGGTTAGAAGATAGAAGTGGATCTCAAGTGTATTGGGTCATAGTAGTAAGTAGAGGCTCTGCAACTGAGTGCGTAGAGGCCTACTAGAGTCCACAACTGAGTGAGCGGACCCCTACAACTAAATGTGCAGGGCGGAGTCGGGTCTGTATTGAACTGAACTTGAAAAGGATTATTAATAAAGATAAGATTGATTCGACATATTGTGCATCTATATCATCGATCTATAATTTGATGTTATGTGTTAAGTGTATCTAGTTCATTATATGCACGCACTTGGTAAACATTGATATGAATACTTATGTAGGAAAATCTTCTAAGTAGTGAGCGAATAGAACCTAAGAAATGAAGATTTGGGTAATTAACATTGATCGCACTGCGGCTAGAGCTGTGCGAAGGACGCAAAGGGCTCACTGGTGCACGTAGCCTAGTAAGTGTGAAGGTTGAATCGCGTACCTATCACCCCATATTAGACATCCCTAGGTTGTGGAAACCTGGTTCCAACACCCTCCCATACTACTTCAGGTGAGACCTCAGTACGTGTTCCACGGACTGTTGCCAAAAGGGCTAGTAGTACCAGGATTTGCTTGGCTAAATCACTTCTAAACCTAGGTCAGGCCCCACTAAGCCAACAAATGGTTCCGTTGCTGGGACCGAGATATGCCTAAGGGATGTCTAGTGTCATGCCACTGGAACCCAACAAAGAAGGAAATTGAAGAGTGGTTGGACAAGAAGATTCACGAGTTCATGACATAGGAAAACAAAACTCTGTAGGTGTCTGAGAAAAGGTGGCTGGATCGCTACGTGTATATGTGAATCCATGAGATTTTCATTGCATCCTTTCCTTCTAAACTGTATGAGTGGATCACGAGGTTAGTCGACAGCCAGGGAAGGTGTGGGATCAACCAACCTATAGTGTGGACTCTAGAATTAGTGCACAGACTAGAGGTATTAGAAGATAAGGTTGCATGGGCTATGGACCACTGGCTTGACCGGATAATAGGGGGGTTTATCATTGAGTTCGTGGTAGACACGACCATGAGCTACAGTGAAGAAAAATGACGTTTTCTCAAGGGACCACGAGGTAAGTATATTAAATCTTTGAATACCTAGATTAAGATGTTGTTATGTGAAAAGCGGGTCATGCGAATACATTAATGTTTGGGACGACGCAGAGCAAAAATATATACAAAGGTAGCGAGGAATTAGAAAATAGTACCTTAATTTCACCTTCACGAGAGAGCAAGGAAGAGCTCGCTTGGGTCTCTCCGAGAAGTGCAGTTAGTTTGATAAGGAAGCGCATTCCATAGTTACCACCTCCACCCACGCCACTGCCTGCTTCACCTCCCTTACCTCCTCTCCACCCACTCCACCTCCACCAACCCCACAGTTCAGCATGGCAAGCGCGATCAAACTACCTGTATTGAGAGGAGTAGGGAATGAAGATCCGGACCAACTCTGGTTCATGGGAAGAGAAGTGTGGGAAGCGCAAGGGGTCACAGACAAAAACATTAAGAAGGCTACATTGGTGAGCGCGTTGCAGGATCGCGCATTGACATGGTATATCAAGCACTATAACGACCACCCAAACGCAGGGATAGCAGAGATCCAGAATGCATTGAACAGAGAATTTTGCCGATCAAAATCATAGACAGTCAATCATCGGGTTTAAAGAGATCGTGATGCTTCCAAGAGAGACCCCCTGGGATCTAGATCAGCGGCTGAAGAGTATGATCCACAAGGCCAATATGACACTAACAGATGCCCAACATTGCGCATGGTTTGTGGCATCCCTGACACCGCACTTGAGGTTGACGCTGCCACAATAGAAACTTTCCACCCAGGCTGAAGCATTGGAGATGGTGATGAGGTTGCATGAGACCCCAATACAAGACCCTGGGTTGGGGGTTCAGCAAATCCACGTGCAACTACAAAATCTATGCCGGGAAATGCGCAAGATAGGGTATCAAGGCCAAAGGCGCACGAAGAAGTATGGTGCATAAAATTCAAAGGCTAGGG
Source organism: Pinus taeda (assembly GCA_000404065.3). Taxonomy (NCBI): domain Eukaryota; kingdom Viridiplantae; phylum Streptophyta; class Pinopsida; order Pinales; family Pinaceae; genus Pinus; species Pinus taeda. Next base: position 724,421 of record APFE031493246.1, on the reverse strand, counting down.
CTATAACAAGGATCACTATCCAGTATTCGCGAACTACTTGGCAGGAGGGGGGTTGATTCCATTGATACCAAAGGCACAGACAAGAATGAGTGTGACACCCATGTTATGGTGTGTGATCTGTTAGATAGGAGGAAAACACATGAAAGACAATTGTCATTTGTTTCAGAAGTACACGCAGACTCCCCAGCAGCTGTTTCGTAATTTTTGTAGGTCGGTAGGCCATAGCGAGCGCACTTGTCGCATCTACGAGCTAATGAAGGATCAGACCCCAACCTATAGGATGCCGACCGAAACGTGATCCCTCGACCCAGCTGTGTAGATATTGCATGTTGGATTTCAAGGGCCAACTCAAGGATGAGGAGGAATGGGACCAGGAAGGGGTTGTAGACAGTTAATTTGTTACAATTGCTAAGGACCAAGGCACTATGCCCGCGATTGCACCAACCCGATGAGGATATCCTATTTGTACTATGCTTAGTTTGATCATGAAACAGTAGATTGTCCTATGTTGATCACACAAATGCGTGAAAAATTGGTACTCCAACCTCCTCTAACTCAAAATATCCAAATGATGAGGTCTGAACCGCGCGAAGAAGACCCAAATGTGAACATGATTCTCAAAAGCGATGTGACCAGGGGGGAAGATAAAGGGAAGCAACTCAAAGAAGATACATGGGTTCACAAGTCTCTTGCAAAGGGACTTGAGTTTGACTTAGAACACGCAAAGGAGATGTTCATGGAAGCTAAGAAGAGCTTCGTAGAGGCCTCCACTTTAGGTAGTAAGGATCAACCAGAGATAGGGATGGATCCTTCTATGCTTAATACCTTTCTGGAGACATGCATGAAATTGTTGCATGACAACAAGGTAGTTAAGGGACTACAGGAGCTGATCACTAGGTGCACAGGGTCAAGAGAACCATGTGTAGTCCAGAAATTGGGAAAGCATGCCTTACATACTGGAAGGGAGATGAGATTGATTGCGCAGATTGGTGAGTATGATATGGATCAGGTAATCCTAGATCTGGGTTCAGATGCGAATGTGTTATCGAAGCAAACATGGGAACACATGGGCAGACCCACGTTGCAATGGTCCCCTATTCAATTACAAATGGCAAACCAACAGAATATTTTGCCCATGGGGAGGTTGCAAGGGGTAACAGTTGATATTGGAGGTGCAAGCACACAGACAGAATTTGAAGTAATAGAGATTGTCGATGACAGCAATCCCTATCCTGCGTTGTTAGGAATAGACTAGGCTGCTGATATGAACAGAGTCATTAACCTGAAGAAGCGGAAGATGATATTTGAGGAAAAGTCACTACGCGTAGTGGTCCCGCTAGACCCAGTTGAAGGAGCATGCTACACTGAACCAGTTTGCAACGATGAAAGCGACAATGAGTTGGATTGTATTTACAAGATACCTGCATGAGACTAGGATTGGGTTAATCTGACTGCAGATGGGAGAATCTCGTGGGAGCACGAAAGCTCCTACACTTCAGATTCAGACGAGGAAATAGAGCATTGGAAGAATCGGTTGAATGAAGTAACAACGCTGAATTGCAACATGATGATAAGATCACTATCTTGTGTAACAACAGAGGCCCAAGATCTGCCGACACATGATGGATTGATATTAGTGGACGAATTCTCGAGAAATTTTGAAAGTACAGTATGAGAAGAACAACGTTTTGATGCGTTGAAGTGGGTGCTACGTGCAACACCTATGCATTCGTGGGGCACACATCAAGGAAGTTTTGAGGACTAGCGCAGATGTAGAAGGATGATGCGCCTACGATTTTGGAAACCACAGCTATGATTACAAGACAAATACGATGGATGAGATGAACTGCACACGCACCTTGAAAAATGGGCCAAGGCCTATGGAGAAGAACCACAGCTTGAATGGGTACATTTATTCTACCATACCTTGGATGTAATACCCATGAACTGGTATACTAAGAAAAAACTCCCACATGGTATGGGCGAATGGGATGTCTTGCATGAAACTTTTTTGTTAGCATTCACATTTGAAGACTGATGGTCGGATACCATTGATGATGCACTGCAAGTAGTAAAAGCCACCATATTCAAAATACCATAGGAGAAATTGGAAATGCTGCAGCTGGAATGGGCGGTATAGTTAAGTAGCGCGTTGGAGTGTTATAACATGTAGGTGGAGGAGGATGATGACGACCCCTGAAATATTGATATTCCAGAAACGGAATGCTATCACGAGGTTCGAGGAACAACAATTGAGGATCCTAACATCACCGCACCACTCAAAACAAAGCAGGTAAACATTGGCACAGAAGTAGAGCCAAAGTACGTGACACTCGGGGACTATTGGGATGATGCTACGGTAGATAAGGTTGTCAAGTTACTCCGCGAATATCAAGACTTGTTCCCGACCAAAATCACAGACTTAAAGGGGATCATTGGCGACTTAGGGATGATGAAGATCACTCTGAAACTGAATGCGGAACTAGTTAAGTAATGACCTTACCGCTTGAATCCCAAGTATAAAGAAAATGTTCGCGACAAATTAGACAAAATGCTTGCAGGCGGAATTATTGAACCAGTGGAAGAATCTGACTAGGTGAGTCCTATGGTAGTGCAGGAGAAAAAATAGAAGGGTGAAATAAGAATATGCATGGACCTCAGGAATCTTAACAACCCCTATGTTCACGATCCATTCCCAACACCGTTCACAAATGAAGTATTGGAGAATGTTGGCGGTCAAGAAGCTTACTCATTCATGGATGGCTTCTCAGGGTACCATCAGATCAAGATCGCACCAGAAGATAGGAGCAAAACAACCTTCGCAATAGAATGGGGCTACTTTCAATACACCGTTATGCCCTTTGGACTGAAGAATGTGCCAGTGATATTCTTGCGCATAGTGGTGGTGGCATTCAAAGAATACATCCAAAAATTCTTGGAGGTCTATCTAGACAATTGGAATGTGTTTGGATTAGTTAAGCACCATGTAGTGAGCTTATGGTTGATGCTGGATACTTACCACTGACACTAGATTGCGCTGAACCTTAAAAAGTGCACCTTCCTCATTCCCTTTGGCAACCTACTAGGCCATGTGGTCTGCAAACAAGGCCTCATGGTGGACCCTGTGAAAGTTGTTGTTATTTTGAATATGGAAGCACCGCACAGTGTCAAATAGTTATGCGCTACTTAGGGGTACACTGGCTACTATAGGAAGTTTATCAAGAGTTATGCCCAAATAACCGCACTGATGGAAAAGCTATTGAAAAATGATGTGACATACTGCTAGAATGATGATTACATGAAGAGTTTGGATGTCATAAAGGGGAAGTTCGCCTCTGCGCCAATTTTGGTCTTCCCAAAATGAGACGTGGAATTTCATGTACATGTTGATGCATCGTGTATCGCGCTGTGAGCCATACTCATGCAAGAGGGCACGGAGGGTGTGGATAACCTAATTGCATTTACGAGTCAAAGATTATCTAAAGCAAAAAAGAATTTCTCTACCACCGAATGCGAAGGGTTGGCAATGGTGTACATGCTCCAGAAATACCAACACTATTTACTTGGAGGACATTTCAAGATGTATACCGACCATTCTGCGTTGAAATACTTGTTGAACAAGCCTTTGTTGGGGGGGTGCATATGTAGATGGCTTTTATATTTTCAAGAATATGGATTTGAGGTCATCATTAAGCCAGGACACCTAAATGCAGGACCAGATCACTTATCACGAATTGAGACAAGTGAGGAGCCAACAAATTTGGAGGAGGGACTACCTGATGCACAACTCTTTGTAGTGCGCATCGTAGACGGCCATTTCGAAGATATAATCCATCTTTTAACCACAGGGACTGCACCAAAGGAATATTTAGTCTAGTAGAAGAAGGAGTTTGTGGTCCGTGCAGCGGCCTTTTCTATCATCGCGGGGCACCTCTACAAAATGGGAAACGATGAGATATTGCGAAGATATGTACCAAATTTTGAACGAGGATAGATCCTCACGAAAGCACATGGGAGTGCTGTAGGAGGACACTATGCAGGACGCGCGACTGCACAGAAGATTTTTCTTGTTAGGCTATGGTGGCTGACCCTACACCAAGATTCGAAAGTGCATTGCAAGGCCTGTGATATATGTCAAAGGACAAAAAAACCATCACGAAGGGATGAGATGCCACTCATCCACAGATGATACTGCAGCCATTCGAAAAACTGGTAATTGAATTTGTGGGGCCAATCAAACCTCAGGAAAAGATGGGTGCACGCTACATCATCACCATGATAGAGTACCTGACTTGATGGGTGGAAGAACAACCGATTAAGGACTACACAGCCGCAATGACTGTAAATTTTTTGTTCAACAATGTGTTGACATGATTTGGCTTCCCAAAAATCTTAATGAGTGATCACAGAACGCACTTCCTGAATGAAACCATTAGTGCACTCACCGAGGAGTTCTAGGTGTATCATCCGCAAAGTACACCATACCACCCACAGGCGAATGGAATAGTAGAAGCATTTAATAAAATATTGGAGACTGCATTGACCAAAATATGTAACGCGTAGCGGAACGACTGGGACCTAGCATACCTATTGTGTTATGGGCATATAAGACAACATGTAAGAAATTGACAGGATAGACACCATTCCGGTTGGTCTGTGGTATAGAAGCAGTCATGCTGATGGAATATATTGTACCTAGTCTGCAAATAGCAGTGCTCATAGACATTTCGGACCACAAAGCTCTAGAATAAAGGCTCGTGCAATTAGAAGAAGTCGAGGAAGAATGATTTCTGACCAGATTTCACTAGCAGATGCAAAAGAAGCATGAGAAAGCCTAGCACGACGACCATATCAAGTTGCACACCTTCAAAGTAAACAACTTAGTGTTGCTGTATGACATCAAGTTTGAAAATTTTCCTGGAAAATTCAAAATGCACTAGTTGGGACCTTATGTGGTAAAAGAGGTTACCAACGGAGGTGCGGTCCAACTAGTCAAACTTAATGGAGAACCCTTCCCAAGAAAAGTGAATGGCAGTGGCCTAAAGCCCTACACGGGTGGGTGAGCTATTTGACTAACCGATCGAAGCACAGTCTTCATGACCGAAGGAGCTGGACAAGGGTACGAGACTATAAACATACACACTAGAAGCCAGTACCAAAGCAAAGAAATGATTCAAATGCAAATGATTCAAAAGCAGGACTAGAGCAGATTCAGCAGATGACAAAACAAGAGTGCTACAGATCTTCGCACAACACAGGCACAGTTGGAGGGGTTTTGTGCATATATCGCCACACCAGCAGAGTGACTCTAGATGAGTCACGATGATTGTTTTAGGGGCCTGTTGGGCATGGGATCCCTCGCAATAGGTTTTGGGGCTTAAAGCCCGAGTTTTGGTCAATGTAATGTAAAGACCCCGTGAAATGCGGGCGCATAGCATGAGAGCCTAGGATGAGTCATAAGGTTGTCTGCCCAAAAATAGTGTAATTTAATGTAAAATTGTGCAGCCTACCCATGGTCTGCGGACTATGGGATTGTATAAATTGAGTGACGCTCTAAGTGTAAAGATAGCTTTTGGAAGGGAAGTACTAGATAGGTGTGATGGCATGGTTAGAAGAGAGAAGTGGATCTGAAGTGTATTGGGTCATAGTAGTAGTTAGAGGCTCTGTAGCTGAGTGCGCAGAGGCCTAACAGAGTCTACAGCTAAGTGCACAGACCCCTGCAGCTGAGTGCGCAGGGCGAAGTCGGGTCTGTATTGAAATGAACTTGGAAAGGATTATTAATAAAGATAAGTTTGATTCGACATATTGTGCATCTATATCATGGATCTATAATTTGATGTTATGTGTTAAGTGTATCTAGTTCATTATATGCGCGCACTTGGTAAACATTGATATGAATACTTATGTATGAAAATCCCCTAAGTAATGAGCAAGAAAAACCTAAGGAAGGAAGATTTGGGTAATTAACACTAATCTTGTTGCAGCTAGAGTTGTGCGAAGGATGCAAAGAGCTCACTGGTGCACATAGCCCAGTAAGCACGAAGGTTGAATCACGTACCTATCACCCCATATCAGACATCCCCAGGGTGCGAAAACCTAGTTCCAACACCCTCCCATACTACTTCAGGTGAGACCTTAGTCTGCGCTCCATGGATTGTTGCTGAAAGGGCTAGTAGTACCAGGATTTTCTTGGCTAAATCACTTCTAAACCTAGGTCAGGCCCCACTAAGCCAACACCATTGTTGCCACCACCAAGATCGAAAAGAATGAACCTGAAGATCCAGAGGAGGGGGAGCGTCTTTTCCACTCACAAATGTGGGTGAATGGTTCGTCGCTGCAATTCATTGTCAATAGTGGCAAACAAAAGAACCTCATTTCAGCAAAGGTCGTGAAGTGGTTGGGCCTACCAACTACACCACACTCGTAGTCATACAGTATCGGGTGGCTTCACCAAGGACAAGATCTTTGAGTTCGCCAGCAGTGCCACCTCCCTACAACATCAAACCCTTCACAGACGAGGTATTGTGTGACTTTACACCTCTAGATGTTTGTGATGTATTATTAGGCCAGCCATACTTATGGAGGCGACATGATGTGTATGATTCAAGGCCTCACGTTGTTATTATTTCTTTGGGTAATTCATTATATAGGATACCAGAGATAGCCCCACATATCGCTACCTCTTTGATCGCTACTAAGAAAGGCAGCAATCTCATCTCACAGACTAGGAAATTTATTTTCTATCTGGTTCAATCCCAAAGTAAGGGGAAGATTGTTGCCACATCCATGACCCCCGCAAAAGGTTCCTCCATGCAGTGACAATAGCAAAGGGATATGGTCATGAAAAAACATAGGAATAGCTTCTCCTCACCCACAGGGGTACCACACAAGTTTCAAGTGGGTGACAAAGTCTAGTTGCATCTACAGAAAGAACACCTTACAAGAGCCCATCAAAAGCTCAGACCATTCCGACATGTTCCTTACACCATTACCAAGGTTGTGGGAAACAATGCTTTGGAGCACAACATTTCTGAATTCCTTCGCTTGCACTGAGTGTTCAATGTGGACCACCCTCAACCATGCTTCTCACCATTACTAGACACATTAGAGATTGCAGAACAGTTCACTGGGGACCAAGTTTAGCAGATGGAGGAACTCAACGCAATGGGGACCATTGATTCCTAAGGGGGGAGAAATGATCCAGGTAGATGTTGGTGGCCACCCACCTATCCCACTTGGAACCCCACAACTTTCTCTCTCAGATTTTCAATTTCTGTAACTGTAGCACAATTTACTATTTTTAGTAGTTTTTCAAGCCCTGAACTTCTGGAGTCATTTTGAGGCCCTAAACGAAGTTTTCTAGGAAATTTGGGAGCAACATGGGTCCATGGACTGATGTTACTCTTCCCAAAGTTGTAGTGCTCAGATAGATATCTCCAATGAGCTATTGTACGTGTCAAACAAAGATTGGGTGCCAAAGTTACGACCCCGGGAAGTTGATGTACCAAGTTACCCAAAATGGGGCCCACAATTTGGTGTTTCATCTTCTAGGGTTAGGTTTTTGGATGTCAAGGGTTTTCCATTGTTTCTCAACAATAAATTGGCCTTTGATCCTCATTGTAACATAGTGCAACTTCCTTTGTGCTTCTTTTCTTACTGTGACACCCTTCTATTTCATGCAGACCCCTTGTCGCGCAGCTCTAGAAACCGGACAATGTAGTTTATAGTCCTGCACCTCCTTGCAGCTGCCTAGAGTGCTAAGAATGTGCTATTGTCATGTAGTCATTGGGCCGAATCCACAATGTATGGATTCAATCGGCTTCCATTTACCTTTCCCAAAAATGGATCTCCATTCAATTTTATGAGCTAAACTACTCCACCATCAGTAATCTCTTTGATGACATATGTCCCCAGCCAATGCATCTGAAATTTTCCTAAAAACGTATCAAAATTAATGTCATATAATAAAACTAAATCATTTACCTTGAAGGTGCGCTGTTTGATGTGCCAATCGTGCCATGCCATTTCGTGTTCCTTTTGAACCTATTGATGGAATCCAACCAAAAATCTATCTACCTTGAGCTCTGCTAGCTATGGGAGCCTTTCTTCTAAGGCTCCACGGGCCTCCATTCCTCTAAAATCCACTATGCATAGACTAGGAAAAATGTACTTCATAGGCATCACAACCTCTATGCCATAGACTAGCCTAAAAGGTGTCTGACCAGTAAGCTTCTTACAAGTAGTTCTATAAGCCCATAATGTTGCTAGTACGCACACATCCAAATCATTCCTATGTTCATTTCAAAAATTTGTTAGCACACCCTCCAATATTTTATTAAACACTTCAACCATCCCATTGCCCTGAGGATGATATGGCACACTCTTTTGATGCTAAACTTGGAATTCTTCTGTTAGCGCACTGATCATTTCATTGAGGAAATGCATACCGTGATCACTAATCAAAATCTTTGAACAACTGAACCTAGTCAACACATATTCAAATAAGAACTTTGTTGTTGTTGTCCTTGTACATTCCTTCATAGGTTGTGCCTCTGCCCATCTACTCAAATACTTGGTCGCAGTGATGATATACCATGCACTCGTCTTCTTTCTTGGAGGCTAAATCGGTCCTATAAAATCAATTGCCCATTTCTCAAATGGCTGCAATGATACCTGCAGATGCAAAGGAAACTCATCCCTCTGTGATGGCCTACCGGTTCTCTAACATGCATCAAACTCCCTACAATATGCTTTGGGATCCTTATGCAACATTGGCCACCACTACCCAGCATGTAAGATCTTCTGCGTTGTTGCTTTTCTGACATAATGGCCTCCCACTGCTCCTCCATGAGCTTTAGTTAGGACATTGTTTCATTCAAAATCAGGCACATAGCGTCACAACAAATCATATGATCCCATCTTATAAAAGTGTCTGACAATAACAAAAACATCTTTCGCGCGCACCACCAATTCCTTCTTTTGTTGACTCGTGTATCCTTTTGGAGCCGTTCCCGTAGTCAAGAAGTGGATAATGTCTACAAAGTGATTATTTGCTATGCGCGCCGCAAAGATTTGCATGTCAGGCAGCCCCTCCTCTAAATTGGTGGGATCCTCTCCTGTTTCAATGCGTGACAGATGGTATAGCCCTGCATTCAATCATCCTGGCTTCACAATGACCTCAAAATCATACTCCTGAAATGGCAGTAACCATATGAAAATTCCCCCCCACAAAACATGCTTATTGACTAGGTATTTTAATGCAGAATGGCCTATACACATTTTAAAGTGTCCACCTAGCAGGTAATGTCTAAACTTCTAGAGTGCGTACACCATAGCCAACCCTTCGTGCTTTGTCGTTGAATAATTCTTTTTAGCCTTAGACAACTTCCTTCTTGCAAATGCTATAGGGTGATCCAATTCCCCTTCACCGACCTATGTTCTACTCCTAGTGAAATACATGAAGCATCCACATGCACATGAAATTCCTTCTTCCAATATGGGAAGATTAGGATCGACACTGTGACAATTTTCTCCTTCAATAGATCGAGACTCTGCTGAAATTATTCATCCCAACAGAATGTAGTCCTTCTTTAGTAGATTTTCCATTAGCGTGGTAATCTAGGCATAACTCTTGATGAACTTCCAATAGTATCTAGTATGACCCAGTGTTGTGCGCAACTATTTAACACTTCTTGGTGCCTCCAAATTAACTATAACCACGATCTTAGCAGGGTCCACCATTAATCCTTATTTGTAGACCACATGACCTAGAAATATTCCTAAAGGGATGCAAAATAAACATTTCTTCAAGTTTAGCATGTTCTGATACCTTCAACATATATCCAACATCAAGCGCAAACCAGCTACATGGCACTTTACCAGTCCAAACGCTTTCCAATCCTCAAAATATACATCCAAAATTTGTGAATGAACTCTTTAAATGCCACGATGACTACACGCGAGAAGATCGCCGACACATTTTTAAGCCCAAAAGGCATTATCGTATATTGAAAGTATCGCCACAGTCGTGAAGGTCATTTTACTCATATCTTTTGGTGTGATATTTATATGATGGTATCCAGTGAAACCATCAGTGAATGAATAGACCTCCTACCTACCAACATTATCCAATACTTCATCTGTGAACGGAGTTGGAAAAGGATCATGAACGCAGGCATCATTGAGCTTCCTGAGATCTACGCAAATCTCGATTTCATCATTTTGATTCTTTTCGTGAACTACTATTGGACTCACCGAATCAGATTTCTCCACCAATTCAATAATACCTGCTCCAAGCATCGTTTCCAACTCTAGATGGACCTTTTCCTTATATTTGGGATTACGGTGATATGGCCTCTTCTTAACAGGCATCACATCCGGTTTTAAATTTATTTTCATCACTCCCAAATCACCAATGATGCCTTTCAAGTCTAAAAATTTTGTGGGGAACAAATCCTGATATTTGCGGAGCAACTCAATGACCTTATCCACTATGGCATCATCCCAATAGTCCCCATTCTTTGCAAACTTCGGCTCCGCTTCTATACCAATATTCACTTGTCTAGTGTTTAGTGGTGCAGTGATATTTGGATTCTCTATCTGTGACCCCTCAACTTCGCGGTGGCCTTCTACCTCTGGGATGTTAATGTTCCTTAGATCCTCCTCTTCTTCTTCTTCAGCAGTCACATTATAGCACTCCAGTGCATGGCGCGGCTAGGTGCTCCAATCTGGTTGAATCAATTCCAAAGGATCTTGCATATTCTAAAGATCGTTGCCTTGACCTCCTGCAATGCCTCGTCAATACATTCAAACCCATCTTCAAAGCTGAATGTCATCAAGAATCCCTGTCTCAAAATGTCCCATTCTTCAGTGCCATGGAGGAGCTCTATTTCCAGGTACTAGTTCATTGTATTACATCCAAAGTGTGACAAAATAAATGCACACACTCAGGTTTCTACTTCGTTTCGTAAACCTTAGTCCATTTTTCCAAGTGATTGTGTGGATCATTCATTCCATCATATTTCTCTATTACCCGATATTTTGGGCAACCAAACCACAACCACATCATTTTTTTGTATTCATGCCATCCATCAAATTGTCTTTGTGTGTACCCCACCATCTTGTAGGCATAGTGTGCTACGCCAAATCCAAGGCTTGGAAGTGATGCTTCTCTGGTACTTCCGTTTGAAGTGCATCCAAAGTTTTATCTGTGTCAGATAGACCATCATAATAAGGAAAACTCCTTACCTCTGACGATACACAATGTAGCGATTTAGTCATCATGTTACAGCGCAGCATAGATACTTCATGCAACCTATTCTGCCAGTGCTCCAACTCTTCATCTGAATATGATTTACAGGAACTTTTGCGGTCCCATGAAATGCACCCATTAGCTGTCAGATTAACCCAATCTTCACCTCACGCTGTTATTTTATAGATCTGGTCCAGATCATCATCACTTTCCTCATAATATCAGACCGTTTTAGTATAGCGCGGTCCTTCTGCATGGTCCAAAGGTACTACCACGCAGAGCGATTTTCTTTCAAAATACATCGTCCACTTCTTAGATTGATTACTCCATTCATGTCAATAGCCCAATCAATCCCAATAAGTGTCGGGTATGGATTGTTGTCATTCATGATCTCTATCACTTCAAAATCGGCCAATGCACTTGCACCTTCAATGTCTATTGTCACTCCTTGCAATATTCCCATGGGGATAATCTTCTGTTGATTTTCCATCCTCAATTGAATCGGAGACCACTGCAGCACAAGTCTCCCTATTCTCTCCCATGTCTTTTTAGGTTAAAACATTCGCATTTGACCCAAGATCCAGAATAACTTGGTCCATTTCATATTCTCCTATTTGCATGGTGAGCCTCATCTCATTCCTAGTTCTTGCTTTATGCTTACCAATTTTTTTGACTACGCGAACTCCTTCAGGAGAATTTTCTTTACTCACACATTTATTTATCAACTCATATAACGCTTTCACATCCATGCTATCACGTAGCAGCTTCATACATGTCTCCAAGAACATAGTAAGCATGGAGGGATCCATTTCTTCAGACAGCTTATCTTGACTTCATGAGGTAGAGACCTCAATGAAGCTTTTCTTCTCTTCCATGAACATTCCTTTCGCACTCTCCAAATCAAACCCAACCTCTTTTCCTGGAGCCTTGCAAACCCAGTCACTTTCCTTAGGTTGTTTCCCTTTATCCTCACCAGTCATATTCCACTTTGCAACATGATATTCACATTAGGATCTTCTTCATGGGGTTCAAACCTCATCATCTACAGGTTTTGGGTAGGCTGTTGAGGCTGCACCAGCTTCTCCTGCATCTTGGCTATCAATACAAGGAAGTCTTCTATCGCATGATCAAAATGAGTACAGTATTGGCACAACAGGTGTTCCAGGCTTGTAAACTCATGTGTGTAGTGTCCCGACACTCCACAATTGTATCGAATGACTTGTCACTGACCTCTACCAAGTCCTCCTGCTCCTCGGCTTTGTTCATGCCATTGATATCCTCCATGCACTCCCTAGGTGCCTTGATCCAGAGGCTGAGTCTTTGTCTTCATTTGATACGTAGGAATTCTTTCCATCATCAGTTCATAGGTACATCAGTTATGCTCATCGTGGCCCACCGATTTGTAGAAGTTGCAGAAGAGTTTTTGTAGTGTCTGCACAAATTTTTGCAGCAAGTGAAAATTGTCTGTTACATTTTTACCAGCAACCTGACAGATAGCACACCATAGTGCGGGCCCTATACTTGGCCCTGCTTGAGCTTTCAGCCTCAGAGGCATTGGCCCACCTCCTGCAACAAAATTCACGAAGATAGGGTAGTGATGTTTATCATGCCGCTGACTCTTACATTTCAGACACCAAACTTCTTCGTGCATCTCTGGCTGATCCGCTCTATCCTTCTTCATGCTTTGAAACTCTATGCAAAGATTCTACAAGTCTGCATGAATCTGTTAAACTCCCAAAGCAACATCTTGAATCGGTGTCTCATGCAACCTCACTGCAATTTCCAAGGCTTCCGCCTGGGTCCCAATTTTTTCTACAATAAATCAACCCTTAGATGGGGTAAGGGCGAAGCTACAAACCATTCGCGGTGCTGCCCATTCTCAAGATTCATGTTAGCTTCGTAGATATGGCATTTCAATCTCTGATCCAACTCCCAGGGTGTTTCGCCAGGCCTCATCATGATTTCCTAGAACTCAATGACTAATTGCGATTCGGATTTGGGCCTACTGAATTGCTTATTCAGCGCAGTCTGAGTGTCCGCTAATGAAGCCATCAGGTTATTAGTGTAGTACTTAATCTACCAAGTTAGCGCGCAATCCTGTAGATCAATAAACAACTACACTTTCTTCATATGATCATCTGTAATATTTTGGGCTATCCACACGACCTTCGCAACGAACCAAAAATGGTTTGAGTCCTCCTTTCCCAAGCCTTTGAAAAATAGCAGCTTCATTGTATTCGACATATTGAATGGTGGCGAAGGTGGTGGTGGTGTGGGCGAAGGTGTATGCTGTGGAGGTGAAGGTGGAGGTGGTGTGGATGGATGAGGTATTCGTGGAGACCCTTGCCTTATTAACTAGACAATGCTCTGAGGTGAAGCCTGTGATTCTCATTTGTCATCACTCAGATGAGGCTCAATCAGTGGGCCATATTTAGGGCCTGTCCTCCCTCTATCCCTGAATAACTTTCCACTTCGTGTAGCTCCAAACATCAAGGTAATGGCATAACCCACTTCTCACAAAAGAGCATCTTAATCCATATATTCAAAGATCTTAAATATTTACCTTATGGTCCTTTGAAGAAGCGCCACTATGCTTCACTATAGCTAACTGAGGTATCGATTGTGAATTCTGTCACAAATCCTCCTATGATGTGATCAAGCCAGTGATTGAGAGCGCGCGTGAAATTATCTTTAGAGGCTTCCAATCTCTACACTAGCTTCGAGGTCTACACTATTGGACCGTCAAGCCTCCACCTTCCTTGGATGTCTGCCAATTTAGCGATCCATTCGTATAGTTTGATTGGGAAGGAAAAGAAGAAAATCTCATGTATCTTTGTGTACACGTATCTATCCAACCATTTTTCTTTTGTCAGGCACAAATTTCTATGTTCCTGCACCGCGAATTCATGGATCTTTTTATCTAACCACTCCTCAATTTCCTTCTTAGTTGGGTTCCAGTGGTGTGACATCACACATCTTCCTTATGTAGATCCTGGTCCTGACAACAAAACCATTTGTTGGCTTAATGGGTCCTGATTCAGGTTCAGAGTTAGTTTCTCCAAACAAATCCCTACACTACTAGCCCTTTCGGCATCAATCAGTAGAGTGCGGACTGAAGTCTCACCTAAAGCAGTATGGGGGGATGCTAGAACTAATTTTCCGCACCCAGAGATTAGCGTAATGTCATTTTATGCCCTAAAACTACCTTCGTGCAGAACGATAAGCCCTTAGGGCTTATCAATATAACTACCCTTAATCAACTCCTATACCTCTGCGAACGTTCACAACTGTCTTTCGTGAATCCTAAACAGGTGAATCAACCACTTACATGCCTCTGTGATTACTCCTAATCCAATTTTGACCCAGATTGGCCTAAGAGTTGAGAAATTTAACATGCAATAAGATATGCTTCATGTAAACAATTAATATTAATTGCGTTCATATAACAACATCAATTTTGTAAAGTTACGCATCAATATTGTATTACTTCGTAACCCATCATTCATTACAAAATAAAAGTACATTCATTCATAACAGAAGTAAATGGACAAAACACAGGAATTTCTAGAATAATCTCTTTATTAATACTTCAATTTTGCTTACAGACTCCTGAATTCCTTCTGCACTCAGCTACAGGGGTCTGCGCACTCAACTACAGAATCTACTCTAGGCCTCCGCACACACAGCTGAAGAGCCTCTCTTCTACTCTAAGACTTCTTTGCTCTTTTCTCTACTAACCCACTATATTCATCTTCATCATCGATACTACTTTTGCCTTAGACATCCTAAGACACACCTTTTTATACAATCCCATGGTCTGCGAACAATGGGTAGATCTTCAAAAGCTGACTCATCTTAGATAAAAGAAGGGTAAAACCCTTTATGACATTTCACTATCTACGCACTCTGTGACCACAACTTGTGGAGACTTTACATTCTATACAACAAAACTTAGACTTTTTGCCCCAAAACTGACCCTAGGGGACCTTGTCCCAACAAATACTCCTTTAAATCTTTGTGCACAGTTGACCACCACAAGCCAGCTTGTAGTATCTTCTGCATAATTTCTTTTCTAGCATAATATCCTCCAGCAACTCCTCCATGTGCTTTGCCGAGGATATTTTGTCTGTCATAATCCAGCACATACCTGCACAAAACTTCATTTGTCCCTATTTTCTACAAGTTCCCTTCAATTACAAAGAAATCAGCAGCCTTGACCACCAATTCCTTATTCTACTATGTCATATATCCTTCAGGAGCTATACCCATAGAAAGGAATTGGATTATAACCACAAAATGTTCATCAGTGATGCACACAGCAAAGAGTTGAGCATCAGGGAATCCTTCATCAAGAATTGTAGGTTATTCACCATTCTCAATCCATGAAAGGTGATGAGGTCCAACATTTAAAATTCCTAGCTTCAAAGTTTCTTCAAAGTCATACTCCTAAAATAGCAGTAACCACCTACAATTCTCCCCCCTCCCCCCCCCCGCAACATAGGCATGTTAACTAGGTACTTCAAAGTTGAAGGGTCTGTGTACATTCTGAAGTTTGCACTCGACAGATAATTCCTAAACTTCTCGAGCGTATAGACCATTGCCAACCCTTCGCTCTCCCTGGTTGAATAATTCTTCTTCATATTAAATATTTTTATACTCGCAAATGAAATTAGATTGTCCATATCTCTTATGCCTGGTTGGATTAAAACTGCTCCTAATGCTATGCAGGATGCATCCACATGTACATGAAATTCTTTCTTGCAATCAGGTAACACTAGAATAGGTCCAGTAACAATATTTTTCTTCAAAACATCTAATCTTTTCTAGTAATCATCATCCCGGCAAAATGTCGCATCTTTCTTTAATAATTTCTCCATGGGTGCAATGATCTGTGCATATGTCTTAATGAACTTTCTATAGTATCCTGTATGGCCCAATGTTGCGCGTAGATGTTTTACATTCCTTGGGGAATCGAAATTAATAATCACCTCAATTTTAGTAGGGTCCACCATCAACCCTTTCTTACAAACAACATGGCCCAAAAGTATCCCATATGGTACGCAAAATATACACTTCTTTAGATTTAGGGAGATTTGATACTTTCTACAAGTATCCAACATTAGGTGAAGACTTGAAATATTCTTTGTAACTAACCCAAACACTATCCCATCATCAAAGTAGACCTCCAAGAACATGTAAATAAATTTCTTAAATGCTGCGACTACCTCCCTAGAAAAGATCGTAGGGGAATTCTTAAGTTGAAAGTGCATAACTGTATACTGAAAAGAGCCCCATTCTGTAGAAAAGGTAGTCTTACTTTGATCTTCTAGCGAGATCTTGATCTGGTGATATCCTAAGAATCCATCTATAAAAGAGTATGCTTCTTGACCACCAACATTTTCCAAGACTTCATCTATGAACGACGTAGGGAATGGATCATGTACACAAGCATCATTCAACTTCCTTAGATATACACAGGTCCTGATGTTTCCCTTTGTCTTCTTCTCTTGAACTACCATAGGACTAACCCAGTCTAATTCTTCTACAGGCTCAATAATTCCTACTACAAGCATCTTATCCAACTCTTCACGCACCTTTTCTTTGTATTTAGGATTCCATCGGTATGGGTGTTTATTTATTAGATTCACATCTGGCTTCAAATTGATCTTCATAACACCCAGATCACTTACTATCCCCTTTCTATCAGAGAAATGTGTTGGAAACAGGTTCTGATATTCACGTAACAACTCCACGACCTTCTCAACTGTGTCCTCATCCCAGTAATTGCCTATATTTGTGAATTTCGGTTGTGCTTCCGACCCAATGTTCATTTGCTTGGTCTTCACTAGTTTTGAAATGTTAGGAATCTCTACCTTAGGCCCAACGACTTCGCATTATCCCTCTGACTTAGGGATATTGATATTCTTGGGATATTCCTCACTTTCTTCTGTGGTAAAATTATAGCATTCCATGGCATGGCACGACTGTGTGCTCTAGTTAAGTTGTACCCACGCGATAGGCTTTACCGGTGTTCTAAATATAACAACATTGATTGCCTGTAATTCTTCATCAATACATTTGAATCTATCCTCAAAATTGAATGTTAGAAAAAAATCTCTCCTTCAGAACATCCCACTTCGTGGTTCCATGTTGTAGCTTTTTTTCTAAGTACCAATTCATCAGAATAGTATCCAAGGTGTGGCAGACTATATGTACCCATTCAGGTTGTGGTTCCTCTCCCCATGCTTTCATCCAAAGAGAAATATGCTTGTGTATATCATCCTTTCCTATATATTTTTCAGTAATGCGGGTATTTTCATAGACAAATCACAACTTCATCATTCTTTGATAGTCCTTCCAATCTACAAAACTGTCCTTATGTGTACCCCACCATCTAGCAGGTGTAGCTCTTAGCATGATTTCTAATTCCTGGAACTGATGCTCCTCCAGTACATCCATTTCAAATTGATCAAGAAACAAATTTACATCTTCTAATCCATCATAATTTGGTAAATTGCGTACCTCAGTGGATATACACTGGAGTGATTTAGTAATTTTGTTGCATTGCAATGTTGAGACTTCATGCAATCTATTCTACCAATGTTCTAGCTCCTCATCTGAATCCAAGTTGCAGGAGCTGTCCTTTTCCCAATTAATTCTTCCATCCGTTGTAGGATTGACTCAATCCTTGTTATGCGTAGTAATCTTATAGATATGTTTAATATCATCCTCCTCATAGTAATCTCAGACTGATTCAATATACCGTGCACCTTTGATGAGATCCAATGGAACAATCACTCTTAGTTCCTTCTTCTTAAACGTCATGTTACACTTCTTCAAGTTGATGACTGCATTCATATCAAATTCCCAATCGATTCCAAGTAGTGCTGAGTATGGATTAATATCATCAACTATTTCGATTACCTCAAAATCTACTATAGCACGCTGCCCTTCAATGTCTATAGTGACTCCATGTAGGCATCCCATAGGAATAATATTATGTTGGTTTTCTATTCACGGATGAATTGGGGACCACTGTAGCATCAACTTCCCCATTCTTTCCCATGTCTATTTAGGAAAAACATTCGCATGAGATCCCAAATCTAATATCACCTAGTCCATTTCAAATTCTTTGATTTGTGTAGTAAATCTCATCTCTCCACTAGTATGTTTCTTATTTTTGTCTACTTTATGCACTACTCATTGTTCACGTAGCGACTTACCCGTGCTAGCGTAGTTGTCTATTAATTCTTGCAGTCCCTCCACTGCTTTCTAGTCCCTTAAGAGCTTCATGCAGGTTTGCAAGAAGGAATTCAATACTGAGGGATCTATCTCCTGCATAGCAATGACCTCTTCAAGCTTCTTTGTTCATGCATTATGGTTCTTTGATGTGGAAGCTCCTAAATCCACAAAGCTCTTCTTCGCCTCCATAAATTCTTCCTTTTCCTTATGAAAATCAAATTCAGTATATTTGTCAGCAGCCATGCGCACCCACAGATCCTCTTCTGGTTGTTTCCCTGCAACCTTATCTTCCCCAATAGCGGCACCGCTTCATGTAACTATATTAACACTTAGCCCTTACTCATGTGGTTTTGACCTCATCATCTGTATATTCTGAGTGGGTTGCTGGTTCTTCTCTTTCATCTTTGCGATAAGTATAGGACAATCTTCTATTACATGGTCAAACTATCAATAATATTTACAAGAAGGGTTTGTCGGGTTCTGACAATATCGTGTGTTATCACTGTAAAAATTTTTAAAAATTTTGGACAACCCACATGGTTCCTAAGTTTTTGTGTTAGAAATGGTCAAGTCATTTGTATGTTTTTAGAGTCTAAGTCATAGGGTTAGAGTCTCATTTCCATCATCAAATAAAATTCAGCAAACTTTGTTTTGCCCCTTATGGATCCCATATCATGTTTTAAGTTTCATGTGTCTGGTCATTTCAAAAATTTGAACGCGCTACGAAACTGTCTAGGTGTTTTCGTAGTGCAAAGCCCTAAAATTACACTACATGCGCTACGAAATTAGGGATTCGTAGCTAGTCATTTTCGTAGCGCAAAACCCCGAATTTACACTAGATGCACTGGGATTCATGATCAATCATGTCTAGCTATCAAATCCACTAGAATCCATTAAAATATTCATCATCAGGTGTCAGTCCACAAACCTTTCCTCTCACATGCAACTATTCATATCCATCATTAGATTCATTATGGGTCATTTGTCATTAGTCATTTTAAATTTCAAAAAAGGTTAGTTGATCTTGGTAATATTCGTGTTGATCTTGGTCATATTCATGCAAGAGACACTTGGTGTTGTTCTTGGTCTGAGTAAACAAGCCTAGGGTGAGCAAAAACCAGAGTTCTTCTGCAGGGTTCAAGTGAGGCAATTCTTGAATAAAGCAAGGCAATTTTCTTCCAAGTTTTTTGTCTACAGGGATTTCAAAGGAAAAATGTCCAAAGAAAGAAGAAATCATAGGTCAGGTCAATGTTTGAGAATGGAACCTGAAGGCTTAGATGCTCTCACGAAAGATAAGTCAGTTGAAGAAGCCTTCAAAAATGCAGGTTGCTGGAGGTTCTGTGAGAAACTATAGGGAGGACATAACCAAGTGACCAAGGAATTTTCTTTGGATTTGATAGGTTCACATTCAAAGGTTCGAGTTTTAGATTTGAAAATTCATCCTGAAATTATATCTTTAGTGATAAAAATTCCTAGAGGTCAAGAAAGGTGGTTTAAGAATTTGGAGTTCGAAATGGCACCCTGCAAGATATTCTTGAAGCCAGAATTTGTAGACATAGATTTAACTAAACCAGTGCCAAGGGGTTATGTCAAAGATACATATGCCAACCTACTCTCATGCATACAAAGGTACTTTACCTGTGAAGGAAGATACCACAAGGTGTATTCTTATCATTTCAAACTCCTATTGCATTTCACTGGGATAATCTCTCTAGATCTTCCTTTCTTTCTGTTTCAAAGTTCAGGCAAGATGTTTGATAAAATACAATTGAAGAAAGAGGCATGTGAAACTTCATTGTTCCATCATGGCTTAGTTAAATTAATTGTCTTGCATGAAATTCAGAACGTAGATAGGGAGTGGCCTGCATTTCTCTTTATGTCTGGTTTTAGAGTTGAAATAGGGTTTAGCCCTAAGGTTAAGGAAATATCATCACCAGAGACTAGTTACCCTGCAGCAACAAGGTCAAGCAGGTTTGTTAAGTTGAAGGCCAAAAAGTGAGTTAGGGAGCCAGTGACTGAAACACCATTGACTGTTCAAGATACTCCTCAGCATTCACAGAAGAAGAAATTTCAAATTAAGGAAGAATCACAAGAGCAGTCCATTGGTGAAACAGTCTAGAGGAGGGTAACTAGAAGTCAAATAGCCAATGAAAAGGGTAAAACAGTGGTTGTTGATGAAAGCCCAATCTCAAAATGTAGTTTGAATGATCTTCTTTAGGCTATTGACATTGAATAGTCCCCTCTGGTCCAAGCAGACTTCATTGAATTAGGTGAGGGCAAGTAAAAAAATGTGAAATCCTCTAAAAAATTACAGTTTGATGACCAGGTTTCAGAATTTGTCTTCAAGCCTAGAAGGCCTATGACTAGGCGGTCAAAAAGGTTACAAGAGGCAGAGCCGGAGGTAGAGGAAACAGGGGAGATATTAGTTTTTTGTGAAGAGCCCATGGTTCCACCATCACCCATGCATGAAGATGACAGAAACAGAGTATTCAATACTCAAGAAGAAGAAAATAGCTATGAGGAAGTTAAGAAGAAATTGCAACTTTCCAATCTTGATATTTCTAAACTTAAGAAAATGGCAAGGAAACATGTAGTTGACAAGGCCAATTTCAATAGAATGAAGGCTCTGCGGGAAGCTGAAAAATCTTCAAAACCTCAAGTAGTTAGCAGAAAGGCTCAATGCTTTACCTGGACTGTCCTTGCAATCAAGGAGGCAAGGTATGTAAAATGGATCAATGGCAGACTGAGAACTAATATCAAGAGGATGAAAAGACAAATTGAAGATCTTGAAATTTAGTTGAGCAAGTCTGGAGGTCAGCCTCAACACAAATGAACAAGGCAGTAAGTGACCAAACCATAATATAATTTTGGTTGAAACAAAGACATTACTTTTTGAAGATTTTTCAAGGATGGGGAATGTTAAGTATATATGGCATATGTACCTAATGGAACAACTGTAAATAATCCTTAGAAAGAAAAATTTTGGATGAAAACTATGTAAATTGATTCACACAACAGTTTTGTAGCGCGTTGCGAAACTACTGTAGGTGACATACATAGCAGTTTCATAGCACACTACAAAACTGTTGTAGGTGCAGTTTTGATGTTTTGATTAATTCTCAAAGGAAAGAAGCGATTAGTTTTTGGATAATGATGCTACTAGAGAATGTGAGGAGGTCACTTATGAAAGTTTAAAGCTCAAGCAAGGGAAAAACTCAAAGGATAAAGGATATATGGAAAAGTAAAGTTTTGCGTACAAAAACAACAATCAGTTTTGTAGCACATCCAGATTGACCTACTTCATGCACCTTCAAGGAGTTTAATTTTTGCACAAAGGAAATAACAGGGTTCTATGGCTAACTTAACATATATTACATGATTAAAGGGGCTAGTTTTTTCATCAAAAGATTCGAGGAACATCATTGAAGACCAAGGCTATAGTGCAGGGGACATATTCCTAGTTTTCAGGGTAGACAAAGGAGAAGATATTAAAGGCCAGCAGGAGGGTTATGGACATTACCAAGGTCGAAGTTAAGGACGAGCAGCTATCAAGCATCAAATTTAATTCCTAGATTAGGTTGTTGTTATCATAATAAGGAGTTGTACTCCTAATTGTATTAGGACTCTAAGACAGTGAGTTAACTGTTACTTGTAATTAATAGTCTATTTTAGGTATGAATAGGTGTCAAGCTAGGAAATTCGAATTCCTCTCAAGTTGGATCAGGGAATCCAAGATGGTAATGATAACTCTATAAAAGATAAGAGGTGGAATTCCTCAGGGTTGGCAATTTCCAAAATAAATAAGCACACTGTGTTATTGTAGCAGACTGTATGTTTTCATGTTAATACATAGATATTGGCTTCACTATTCAGGATTCAAAGAGGGTTTTAATGTTTGATTTTCCCATGGCTTTCTTCATTTACTTACTTGCAGTGGTATAAACACATGTTACTTAGAATTCACTGATAATGCTCTAACTTCCTTCATGTGTTTACAAACTGTGTTCTTTGCATTATGTCTCTGTTTTGCTGATACGTTAAGACCCTTTATGCCTGGACTTCCATGTTAAGCTGATCTTGCTATTGTATTGAAACATACTTTGACTCCATAGCCCAATAGATGTTTGTTGATTGGTATTTCAACAATTTATACATTTTTGTTTGAATTTTCCATAGAGTTAGCCATCTCATCTTCCAATTAAAATCTTTAACCCAGTGAGAGAGCCCTCTCAGGTTGAGGAGGCTACGCCTCAGCCAAAAGATTGGTTTGAAATAGTTACTCAAAGTCTTCCTGATCAGCAGCCTATCAAGGTCTGATTTTGTGATAACATCACGCATAGTGGCCTAGTTCCCCATAACTGTAACAAATAATCTATCTACGACCTCTTCCATCTCCTCCCCTCGTCCTCTTCCTTTTCCCTAGAATCCTCTGTGCATTGTAGGTGTGCCTTGATCCTTTTCTGGATGTGTCTCAGCCTATACTCTATATGTCGGAGTTTTGTCCATTATTAACTCATAGCTTTGGCAATTGCACTCATCATGGCCTACAAACTTATATAAATTGCATAATAGTTGTTAGGGAGTCTATATGAACTTCTGCAACAAATGGAAATTGTCAGTTGAGTGCTTTCCTATTATTTGGCAGATAGCGTACCAGGGCATTACATCGTTACATAATTGTTGGAATTATGGCATAGGTTTGGAGCTATGGCACAGGTGTTGTCCTTGATGGCAACCTTCTTTGGTAACAGATCTCAGTTCAGGCACTCAGAAAGTAGAAAAAGACATATACGCAGGTTCATCTAGACGAAGGCGCGTATACACGTGGGTTATACATTACAAAAGCGCGTATATGTTGGTGATCATTCTTTTGGTCCATGGCAGTTAGATCTTGGAACTTGAACCTATGTTTTGGACCATGGCGTCTCATCAATTGTGTCGATCCCTAGTTTTGGGTTCATGGTATTGAAATCTTATGGTTTTGGACCATGGTATTGGGGAAGGCCTAGGACTATAAAAGAGGAAGGAGATCTTGTGACAAATCACCATCTGGATTATTATTGAAGATCTGAAAAAAGAGCTAGAGCTGGTATATTGGATGGTGATGCAGATATGGATCTGAAGGAAGGAGGAACCTTAGCACAAAAGGAAGGATAAGGTCTATTCATGGGTCATAATCTTTAAGCCTAAATGGTAGTATCTCTGTATGATCTTGATCTGCTTGATATGGCGCTTGTCTGATCTATAAGTCTGATAATCTGGGTTAATTAGTGATTGAATATCTGGAAGAGTGTGTTGTCCTTTATAGATCTGTACGTAGGTTCAGTAAAGCGAAGGCGCATATACACGCAGTTTAGGGGAAGTAAAGTCACGTATACGCTGGTTGTTCCATACGCAGATGCGTATGCACGCAAGTTGCAGGCTGTTGAAATTGCGTATATGATTTAAGCTGTGATCTAGCTGTTTCTGCTTATTTCTGTTGTGTTCTGGGTTTTGTTGTGTGGTTTCTGGTACTGTGTTTGGTTACAGCTCGCAGAGAAGTATCTACTTGATTTCAGATCTAGTTGGTGAAAAGGAGAGTTTCTTGATGACCGTTTGATGTTCATGGATCCAGTTTGAAAATTGATGAAACGTGGTCCCTGGAAGAAAGAGAAGGTTGTAGCCTTCTGTAGCCAGCACCTACGTACTAGTATCTTGGCTAGTACAAGAGCTAAGGGGGTTGTAGCTCCCTTCCAGGAAAGCTGGAAAACGAGAGAGAGTTGTAGCTCTCTGCAGGTTGCAGCCTACGTACTGGTAAAGGACTGCACCAGTACACTGTAAACAGAAGTTTCTAATTTAAATAAATATAGAGACGAATTGCAGCAGGTGGTTTTCACCCACATTGGGTTTCCACCTTATATCTGGTGTTCTTGTGTGTGATTATCTTTCTGCTCTATTTTACTGTCTCTGGTTACTAGTTATTTGATGCTGCATCTCAGATTAACAAACATCATCTGAAAGTTTAAGAAAATTAAAAGTTTGCTCTGTGTATGCTGGTTTACCTCTGAATAGTTGTGTATATACGCGAGTTTAATTAACTGAAGTAGCGTATACAATTTGGTTTTTGAAAAGGATTATTTGAATTGATAATACTGATTCACCCCCCCTCTCAGTATTATTTCCAACAATTGGTATCAGAGCAAGTCCTTCTAAAGAAGCTTGATCGCTTGAAGGAAGATCTTTCATCATGAGCAACTACGAGAGGGAAGCATCTATCAGGCCACCGGTTTTGATGGGACAAACTTCAATTATTGGAAGGTAAGAGTTACTGCCTATCTTCAATCTCTTGGTACAGAAGTTTGGAACATTGTAGATACAGGCTATGCTTTTCCTTCAACTACTCCTACAGATGCAGACGAGAAAAAGAAGTATGAAACAAATGCAAAAGCAGTCAGAACCCTATTAGGATGTATATCCCAATCGGAATTCATGAAGGTAATGCACTATAAATCCGCAAAAGAGATATGGGACAAAATTGTCACGAGCTATGAAGGAGATGAACAGGTAAAGCGTGCCAAACTTCAAACTCTCAGGATTCAGTATGAGACTCTCAAGATGTATAATGATGAAAGTGTGGCTAACTATTTTCTTCGGGTAAATGAAGTTGTTAATTGTATGAAAAATTTGGGTGAAGAAATAAAAGAGGCTATTGTGGTTGAAAAGGCTCTAAGATCATTGTCCCCCAAGTTTGAATCTAAAGTATCTGCAATAGAAGAAAAGGAAAATCTACGAATTCTTACTATGTCTCAGCTACATGGAATTCTAACTGCTTATGAAATGAGAAAGGGAGGTCCATCAGATAGAAGAGAAGCTGCTTTCAAGGCATCAGGCAAAGGAGATTATTATGAAGCAAGTCACGTACCAGAAGAAGAAGAAGAAGAATCAAATTTTGTCAGAAATCTTCAAAAGGGTTCTGGAAGGTTCAGAGGTAAGTTACCTTTTAAATGCTTTGCTTGTGGAAGAGTAGGTCATTATGCTGCAAAATGTCCTTATAAGGATAAAGGAAAGGAACCTGCTAGATGGAACAAGAAACAGAGTGCAAGTAAGAAAAGCTACTACACTCATGAAGATAGTGATGGTCTATCAAACAGTGATGAAGATGAACGAGGTAATGAATATAAATTGTTAATGGCATTTGATGATGATGATTATATGGATGCTATAGATGTAGATAACTGTATGAAGAAATTACTAAACTCAAGAGAGGTATAGAAGAAAAGAATATGATCATTGATACTCTACAAATTCAAATTGATGAAAAGGAAAAACATCTTGAAAAGTTAGAAGGTGAAATTGTTGCTCTTAGAAAAGAGATTGAGAAAACAAAAGCAATTAATCTTAAGTTTGCCAAAGGATCTGAAACTCTAGATGAGATTATCAATGTTCAGCGTTCTCCTCTAAACAAGACAGGTTTGGGCTATACTGTAGAAACTTCTCAAGCATCCACTTCAAAGAGTTATCTTGAGGCAGCAAAAGGGAGTGAGAAAAAGCAAAATGGAGACTATCAGGTAAAGCAGGGACAAATTTCAAATAAAGGCCATCAGCAATTTGTTTTAAGAATGAACAAAGGATACAACCAGCCACAAGTAAGGTCTTCTCAATTTGGTTCAAGAATGAATAATAATAGAGATTATAATCACGTGGCCGGTAGATTCGATAACCGCAGAAGTTTCTTCAATGGACAATGCTTTTCTTGCCATAACTTTGGTCACAAAGCAGCTCAATGTGTTGCATATAAAACAATCATGACTAGGGAATCTCAAAAACAGAGAAGTATGACTGGGATTACAAAAAGGACCTATAACAACTTTTCGGTTGTTGAAAATGAAGTTGAATGTTCTATTTGCAATAAATTTGGTCATGAAGACTCTGAATGCAGGAGCAGGTTTCAGCAGAG